>APFE030070649.1:0-12521 GCA_000404065.3 Pinus taeda | reverse complement strand
AGAAAGATAGAGACGAATTGCAGCAGGTGGTTTTCACCCACATTGGGTTTCCACCTTATATCTGGTGTTCTTGTGTGTGATTGTCTTTCTACTCTGTTTTACTATCTCTAGTTACTGGTTATTTGATGCTGCATCTCAGATTAACAAACATCATCTGAAAGTTTAAGTAAATTAAAGGTTTGTTCTGTATACGCGGTTTCACTTCTGAATAGTTGCGTATATACGTGGGTTGAATTAACTGAAGTAGCGTATACAATTTGGTTTTTTTGAAAAGGATTATTTGACTTGATAATACTGATTCACCCCCCCCTCAATATTATTTCCAACAGATACAAATGAAAAGACCTCATTTATATATATAGGAGTCTAAGGAGTCACAATATAATCAAATCCTCCATAATAATAATAATGTAAGGGCACAACAATAACAATAGTGGGCTTCTATGGGGCACAACAATAACAATAGTGGGGATACACTAGTATTACAGGGACGTAACAATTGGATCTAAACTTAAAATTTGTAAATGGATCAGAAACTTTAGATAAAATTATCAACAATCATTAATCTCCATTAATTAAATTAGGGTTGGGGTCGTACAAGGAAACAATAGAACATGTAAAAGTATATTTAAAACCCAAAGATACACAATATTTAATATCTAATAAAGAAACACTTATTGATGTAATTTAGGGAGACTCTATAATTAAATAAATAGTTTTTTATTTGATTTGAAAGTTCTATGAAATGATAATAACATTCCTTTTTCATTAAAGTTTAACGCATAAACATTTTCAATTTTAGAAACATTTATTAAAAGAAATATTAAAAATTAAAATTATGTTTTTAATGTATAAAAAATTATTTATTGTCCCTACCTATGCATTGGGTTTTAGTTTGACTGGTTATTATTCAGTCAAATATATCAAATATTTTTAAATTTTATAAAGTATAATTTTCAGAATTTTTTTTTTAAATACTTTTATTTGTGAATTAATTAATTTTTATTTGTTTTTGTTATTGCCAAATGTCTGGCGAACTGCTTGCAAGAGTACGATGAGCAGACAATATTTCATTGGCGCTAGTTTGAAGAGCAATGATGACTCCATTTATTTCTTTTTCTCTGTAGGAGTATCATGAGCATAAACGACCGTCAAGCCCATATTGTGAATAAATTTATGTTGTATTTCATTATAATAGTTGGTTTCAAGAGAAAATGAGGATAGCAGTAAGTTAGTCATTCTGGGTTGAGAATGACTTCCTTCATCCCAAGACCTCTCCAGGTGAAAACATATATTTTCTCTTCTTCATTTTTCACACTGATATGTTGTCATGGATTCGCAAGGCGAAGGAGTTGCCTCAACCTCACATACTACATGTATGCACTAAGTTTCAAAGACTTACCTGATAAGATTTACTAAGATCACTGGTGAAGTGAAAGTGGTTGTGGACATGCACCAAATGAATGATAAAATGGTTTGGCAATCAGATGCTTTCATTGCCTTACCATGTAGAGCAAAAAAAAAAAAAAAAATTATTTACTACTTTACGGAAATGAAATCAAGAGAGCTTAAACAAAGATTTTATTATTATTATTATTATTTTATAATACCGTCTAAAGGTTGAATTAAAATCTTTACTTCATCCTTTCCTAGTTTTGAATTAGAACTTTACATTCTTGAGAAAACATAAATACAAATTCATTTTATAATAAGACTTCCTCTGCGAAGTGTGATTAAGATCTTCACATCCCTGACAAAGTACGAATTCGTAAGAAAAGTCATATTGTAATAAGAATTCATATCAACTTCCTCTCACAAGTGTGAATAAAGATCTTCATATTCCTTACAAAATACAAAATTCATTATACTCTTGGCCCAATTGTATTATTTTTTTGCTAAAGCAAGAATCAGACCTTCTATTAACTTGTGACTGAAAATATGTTACATAAGTTACAACAGGCATTAAGAGGAAGCAATACCATCCCCAAAGGGAAGAATTAAATCAGCCCTTAGTACCCGTACAAAATTTGATTCCCCGACAAAACATATAACAGACTTGAAGAAGGAAATATAAATTTTATCCAAGAGATTTCGAGTCCGCTAATATTTCGTGAATTGGGACCCACTAACTTGCTCGACTACATATAGTCATCGATCTGCTCCCTCAATGTAGAAATTTTGAATAATATGACACTTATTCACAGAGATTATCCTGATTATACACTATTTGCGGAATCATGCATAATACATAACCTCCTCTACGTTGATCATCAATTTTGCAGTATTAGGAAACAATTTCATGCACGCATTGAAGCATCAATCACACATATCAACATAGTATATCACGGGGAAAGCATGTAGCTGAAAACCCCCAACTATTTGTATATTATATTGATTGATAACATGTAACAATACATAGTACAATACTCCTCACAAGTACTCAATACTATCTCCACCTATTACACACAAACTAGCTCAGATCTGAATCAATCACTGGCTCAAATCTCCTCCGCTGCTTGCCTACCTCCACTACGCAATCTTGCATTAGAATAGATGAGAATGGCTGATCCAAACTCGTATTTCCCTTGCCTATACCACGCAATCCTCATTGGCAATACTCAATCCATTGATTGTGCAAATCTCATGCACAACTATAGTCACAATTGACAGCTGTCTTGCCCTTTCACTCACCTCTAACACTTGTCTCCACTGAACTCTCTATGCACTGAGTTAACTGATGTATTCTTTAGTTGATTTATGAGTTAATAATTAGTGAATTAATTAATAATTAATTCACACCATTCATCACTTAGTCTATTTGTCAGTTAGACTAAATACAAGTAGTTCAACTAAGTCAAACTGAACACAACTCCATCAACTCCTCAATCAACTCCACCAAACTCAATCACTTGAGTTCTAACTGAAGTCCTTCATGCAATAGCTCACTAACCCATAAGAAAAGCGTATTTCCTTCTGGCAGTTGCATGTGCCACATCCGTAGCTCGAACTGAAGTGCTGCAAGAGGATAAGATAATGTTTATAGTCCAAATATTATTAAGAGCTAATAATATTCGACTGTTCTATATTTAGACTGGCAATCTAAAAATAGACTCCGCCCATATGTCTAAAAATAGAGGTCCATCTATTGTTACCAACATGACCAATCATCCATAAATAACATCCTGCAACTCATAGACCATGATCCATATGTCTAAAAATAGACATGGTCTAAAAATAGACTTTGCGCCAAAAATAGCCTGTGGGCCCACTTAGTGAAGGCGACTTCTTTTCACTAAGCTCCATCTTCTTGTTGCATTTTCAACAATCATATGTTATGTTTTAGGGAGATTCCAACGAGGATATGTTCAAAGTGAAGGTAATGCACAACAATTCACTCCAAAGGATTTATGAAAATGCTCTTCATTAAGATTTTGGAACCTTTATAAGTAAATGTTTTAAATCAAAAACCAATTACATTTGGGGGAAATTGTTTATATGGTGTTTATTTAGGGATTATAATTTTATGAATTCTTCATAAGTATTATTTTACAATTTATGTCTATATTTTTAGGATTTAGGCATTGGTCATTTCGGATCAATGATACTTTCCATTGCTTGTTTATAAGGTTAATAATCCTAAAGGTAGACCACTTTTAACCTATGAGGGTTGGTTCTCGAACCTTCCTGCCCCACCCTCCACATGTACCTGTGGGAAACTTGCCACATGGGTTTACCTCCGCGGTTGATCTACGCCAACCTTATCTGACGACTCAAGATTGCTGAGGCGTGGTTAGGGTAACGACCCCAGGGGAAGCCAGGAAGACCCTGTCATTTGCTTTGTGATTCGGCTAAGAGAATAACTCTGCAACCAGTTCACCACTGGGGTTACAGATGCAGGTTCTCGGATGGTTTTCTACGGTCGCCAAGCTCGGTAATACCTCTGCTCATGATTATGAGTCTTAACTTCTTTCCTTTCCTTCATCTTTCAAGCAGTGACCCTGTCATACTTTTTTTGTTGCATCAACGAGGAGGTTTGCTTCTTCCTTTTGTCTTCACCATCACGGGTCTATCCATGACGCACGATGTTCGCAGTCTAGAGGTGACAGATTCCATCACCTCGCTCGACTGGGTTGAGACCTCGTTCATGAGGGTTCAGATTCACCAGGGCACCTCTGCATTCCTCTACCGACAGAGGTATGTACTCAGGTTTAGCTTTTCCTCTTAAAGAGTTTGGAAACCCTAATTCAATTTTCTCTTTCTTGCAGGACTCCGACAACTCTCAAAATGTGTGGTTCAAAAGGAATGCAGTGCCTCTGATGGTTCTCGAACCTTCTTGCCCCACCCTCCAGATATACCTATGGGAAGCTTGCCACATGGGTTTACCTCCGCGGTTGATCTACGCAAAGCTTATTTGACAAATCAGGATTGTTGAGGCATGGTTAAGGTAATAACCCCAGGGGAAGCCAGGAAAACACCGCCATTTGCTCTGTGATTCGACTAAGAGAATAAATTTGCAACCAGTTCACCATTGGGGTTACAAATGCAGGTTCCCAGATGGTTTTCTACAGTCACTAGGTCTGGTAATACCTCCGCTCATGATTCTGAGTCTTAACTTCTTTCCTTTCCTTCGTCTTTCAAGCAGTAACCCTGCCATACTTTTTCTGTTGCAACATCGAGGAGGTTTGCTTCTTCCTTTTGTCTTCACCATAAAAAATGTGAGTGTATCCATGACATATGACGTTCGTAGTCTGGGGGTGACAGATTCCCCCACCCTGCTCGACTAGGTTGAGACCTCGTTCACGAGGGTTCAAATTCACCAGGTCAACTCTGCATTCCTCTGCCGATAGAGGTATGTACCCAGGTTTAGCTTTTTCCTCTTAAAGAGTTTGGAAAGCCTAGTTCAGTTTTCTCTTTCCTGCAAGACTCCAACAGCTCTCAAAATGGGTGGTTCGAAAGAAATGCAGTGCCTTTTCCATCTTCAACCATAGGTTGGAATTCTAAGGCTAGATATAACCTTTGTCTGTTGGTTAGGAAAAACTTACAATTCTAGGTATTATTGTGAAACCCTTGTAGGGGTTCTGTTTGAGTTCAGTTTTCACAACCGAATATGTAATAGACTACTTGTTATGATTTAGTCTTCGATGCCACAACTTCTTGGCGTTGCCATTTAATTGTATTTCTAAATTTTAACCTAGATCCAGTGTAATTTAATTATGAACTCTGCATGAATGTGTTTTTTTGTTCTAAACATTTAGATCTCATTTAATCTCCACTGCAAAGGCGAACTTCACCCCTCTTTACCAGCACGTTAATTGACTTGTTTTCATCATATTATTCTATGTTTTCACTTCTATAGTGTATACGTAGTACATACTTAAACCTGAAGTCGACTTATATGATTAGTTGTTTCACTGCATAATATTTTCATTTTCAAATCGGTGGCTAGGTAATAGAGGCTTCATTCCTCAGCATTCTCTATTTTTTTTTGAAATTTTAATCCCTTATGTTAAAGGAATTATGTCTAGTAAAGTTCAGAACAATTTTAGTTTTTAACTAGCCTGTTTCGAAAAACGTTTTCCTTCACTTCGACTGTACCTTAGTTTGCAGCCCAACAAACCTTGGCTCTTTGGTCTGCAGATTTCCCAGGGTTTGGAAGTCTTTCTCTACCTATTAACAGTACTCTCTTACATGTTTAATGTTTCCAGAATGAACAGTTAGTTGAACAACCTGTGGGTTGCCATGGACCCTTACCCTTGATAAGGGTAGCATTGTTTTTACAACGACTTATTATATGAGTTCTTAATCAACTATTTAGACAGGCCTGGAACGGTAGTTGTCCAACTAGAAACCCTTCCAGTTGCACTGCTGCTACAACAGGTTTAATGTAAATTCCCTCTACGATTTCTGTTTTAGTTTACATTTAAGACACATTTGTACAATCTTATAATTGTGTAAGCTATAATCATCAAGGAATTACACATTACTTTTCATAAACAAAATTATTTACATGCACTGTAATTACCCAGAGGTAACTATCTGCTAAGTAATTTAATCCAGTAATATATATCGATACTTATCTGTAGATTTTTCTGATACTAATATAAGAGGTTTTAACACATTCCTTTAGCATGAACAAAATTCTCATTATATTTTTCATAAACAAAACTTCTATTAAATTAAGTTCTACATAAATTGTTCAACACTACTGTTCAACAACTAATTAGTTCAGTAAATATTATACTTATCTGTAGAGGCCTCTGTCAAACCAGAAGAAAGAGAGGTCGCCACTGCGGCCCTGGGCGAGATTGAGCTCCGGGTCAACTTCGTCAACGCCATCGATGACGAGATCAATGTTGGGGTGGGCATCAAGCTCCTAGAGTGGGATGCCCAGAGACGTGGCTTGCTCAGCAACATTTACCAACAACATTTGAGGCAATTCTGTGCAACAGGAAAAACGGTGCAGAAAATAACATAAGAAACTAACCGAAACTAACTATTAGGTTTTTTTCTTATCTTAACTATTCATCCAATGGTTTGGAACTTTTCAATCATCTAACATCTGATCGAATGGTTTAGACAAGTAAACAGTGGCAATTGGGGGAGTTGATTTCAGAGGGGAACGCCTTACGACGTAATTACTTTTAACTTTTTATTATTATTTGAGCCAACATTTAAATGTTTACATTGATCCCCAATATCACCTTTTTTTTCTTAGTTTGGCCGACATTTAAAATTGTTTACATACTTATATTACATCTAAACATCTAACCTATACGGGGTTGTAGAGCGCCTCTCGGTGCAACTAACAAAGAGGATATTGAAGGTAGCTCCAAAAAAACTTCATCAACGATAGGAGTGAAGAAGCCAAAGGGCATGGCCAACCACTTAGAAAGGCATTCTTTAGATTTGAAGTTTGTTTTACATATATTAGTTTGCTTCAATTGGAACGTAGTGGTAGCATGCCTTCAGCTCAATCTTAGAGATCTATAGGAATGAAGAAGCCTCGTAAATTCAATAGATCTACAAGGTTACAGTTGAAAGTCTACTCTAAGAGATTGGAGTGATGGCCAAAGTCTGGAAATGTATTTTGTGTAACGTCTGCAATTATCATTATTTGTGCATAAATAAAATTCCTTTAATTTATAGCTAAGATCTTAGAGTTAAGAAGTAGAGGATACTATATGTTAAGACATGTTGTAAACTATCACAAGACAAACCTTTGGACCCAATAATAGTTGACTTAGAGGGAGTTTGGAATTGAGGAGGAGTATGTTGTTCAATGACAAAGATGCACATGCATTTTGAAATATAACAATAGAAGAATTAGAGAAGAGGAAGATCAATTGGTATGGTCCTTAAACCTATCAAGGATTATGTTCCAGAATTAGGATATGAAGTTTTTGTCGAAGAAGGAGTAGAGTAACAACAAATATGGTGGCCAAAAATGTTATGGAAACTAAAGAGTCCAACCAATTCCAAAATTTTCATGTGGATCATTGAATTTTTTTATGGAAATTGTAGGAATGAAATGGAAATTCCTATAAGTCTTTGGTATGATCATAATTCCTTGATACACAAAGTTTCTCTAACTATGGTCTAGTGCTAGTAATTCCAATATTTTCCCAATTCTTCTAAGTATGTTCCTTGATCCTTTCCATCAAAAGATCTTACGTTTTCTTTTGTTGGGGTTGTTATCACTTGTAAGGAGTTTGCTTTAAATCACTTAGTAAGCATCAAGGAGGCTCCCCCTTGGAATGAGGATATTGTTTGTAAATTTTGTATGATTCATGGGTATTTATCCATATATTATAGAAATTCCTGAGAGTTCCTCATGCTTGGAAACTTCTACACATCCTTTAAGAGTTTCAATAGTTATGATGTACAAAAATAGTTAGATAGTTCATCCTTGTCTCATTCCCCTTATGTACTTGAATAAAATGCTTGATCTCCCATCTAGTAGGACATTGTTTAAGACCTTAGAATGTAGGCCTTAACCCACTATATGAACTTTTATGCAAACCCAAAGCTACCCACGACTTCAAGTAAGAACTCAAAATCTCGTCCAATTTAAGGTATCGGTCATATCAAACCTTTTTCTAGTCACATATTTTTTTTTTTCTCACAGGAAAATCAAACTTTTAATAAGGAAATAAAAATTTACAAAGTAGATGCAACAAAGCATTCAAAACCAAACTGTGAATCCACCATATGCAAAAAGTGAAATCACAACATATTGAGGAAAGTGGAAAGTGCACTTGCTCAATACTAATAAGCATATGAAGTACTATAAACTGTAAACATAAACCTGGATCTCTCTAAACATTCGGAAAAACAACCCATCAACAAAAATATAAAGTAGCAGTTTTGAGATTAACCAAGTGCCCCACAATCATATACAAACAGAGACATGTCAACTAAAAGGAGAGAAAAAACACCAATGGAAATTGTACTGCCCCACAACAAAAAGCTTTAGAGATATAAAACCATATACAAAAAACAAAGCCATTAAAAGTATGGAGGCTCATCCGACTCGTTGACCCACCCATTGTCAGAGTTAATTATATGCCAGGAGTCTAGAGCCTGATGTATACCTTTTTAGAAAAGTAATCCGCTTCCACGTTCCTTTCCCTGTAAATGTGACATACAGAGAAATCAACAAAGGTTGATTTAATAAAAGAAATGTCTTCTAATATAGGAATCGATGTAAGATTTTGCTAGCGCTGCACATTGTTTGTCCAATTTATCACATTCAGAGAGTCACCAAAAATCTGTACTGAATCAATCCCCAACTATCTTAGCCAACATAAAAAGATTTTCAGAGTTTGTAATTCTACATAGTTGTTCTAGTCACATTGTCGTTTTCTATTTCTTGGACCATTATGTTGCTTTCTCTAATGATTCTAATCCACTTATTCTTGAGATGTTAAACTCTACATCAATTGTTTAAATCTAGAGAAAATGATCTTTGATGCAATATCATATTATATATTATAAAAGGAGTTTGGTTGGATGAGGCAAACCAATCAAATTTCACCCTTGTGTAGTCAACCACATAACAAGCCTAAATCTCACTTCAAGGTTTCTCTTGCAACAAACACACATGAAATAAAGAAATGTAGGAACTAACATTGAATACAATGTACATTATATTAAACATAATCAAAGAGTACAAGAGATTCACATAAAACAAGGTCAACTCATTATCATTATTATACAACATTCAAAATATTATAACATTATTTTAGGCAATGTTAAGTCACCTCCGACTCTGTAATATAAGACTCGATCTCAACCTCTCATCCATAAGGTTTGTCTAACTCACCAACTTGCTCCACACCTTTTTCCAACAAGTGTCAACATGCTAACCATCTCTTTTGTCTATCCCCACTTTTTATCTCTCTTGAGCCAACACTCTACTAGTCCTTGATTTATATTTTGGATTATGGGACTCATCTTACAAGTGTCACCTCTCAAGCACTGCCCTCATTTCTTTGATTTCCTTCACTTTACATCCTTTAGTGGCAACAATCCATCTTCACCCTTTGACTCTTGGCATTCCTTATCCATTCCAACCTACCTTAACTACCAATCTATAATGGTCCTCTTCATCCTGATCTTGACTTATTTGTTCTTTGATCTTAATGAATTTTCACCTTCCATCCACACCTATTTCTTTTTGTGCAATAGGTGTACTAACTATATAACTACATCAATACTCCATCTTCCCTTTTTGTGCTATTCATTTTTCACTTGCATATTGTGCATTTCTTTTTAGTATAACCCTGGATATTCTTATATTGCTATCCTCTGGGATGAGTGTGAGGATGGATATATTTAATTCACTCCAGACTCTACTTTGTTTCCTTTATTTCATCAACATGTTTGAGTAGGTCCTTAATGATTATATGACATGCTTACCTGTATAAGTGAGTTGAGAATCCATCTATTTTGGAGCTTTGTATAATTCCATGCTCCATGTTTCTTTTGTCATTTTACTCTGTAGAGATTGTTTCAAGTAGAGCATTTATCTTTAAATTAAGAGGTCCTTGAAGTGAGAAAACACACAAATATAAAAATTACATTTGATGCATTCAAATGGATGATTTTAGGGGTACTATTTCTCACTCTCCTAGAGCTGGGTGACTGAAAATATTTGGTGTTCATGTTCCCTACTTATAAATAGAGATTTCTTAATAGTAACTTTCAACACCCTTTTTAATCTTTTTAAACCTCGATAACGTTTTAGTTTTTTGTCAATAAATTTATTTATTTATTTTTTTCTATTAAGTCTTCAAAATATTACAATGAGTATTCCAACATACTATTGCTCTCCCAACCTCATTCTGACTGGATTTGTTGGCCAGGAGAGATGCAAAAACTGATTAGAAACGCTTTACATAATTTCCATAAATAAAAAGACCAGATAACCCAAAAGACAAAAAGGATAAGTAGATACCCAACAATCATCACAAATTAAGGGGGAACATCATGTGCATGACTAACACCTGGAGCTGCAGGAGGTCCTGGATCGCTATGAAGATGGAATTCCATGTGAGCAAAGCATGTCTCCATCATGTCAAGATGGTCATTGGTACGCCTCTGACTGCAACACAAAGAAGCCAAACAATCTATCATATCCCATTGGTTTTGTTGCAGGTCATTCATAAAAGCAATGAATTCATTTCAATCATCATGCCTTTGTTGATGCATTTCCTCCATAGTTTCCATGATACTTCTCATTCACATGTCAAGGGAAGCCATAGATGGTGGTTGGTCCACATGCCCTGGCGACGACACTTGCCCCTAGGCCAATTCCTCCTCCACCACATCACTCACTGCCCCTTCTTCCTCAACGACTTCCACTTGCACACCCCTGCCCACACAGACTGGCCATGAGGTCCCACTCCCCTTTGGGCTCAACCTCGTTGGCAAAACATCGCAGAGGTTGTTTCCCAATGACCAAAAAGAGCATCAACTGTAGGGTTGACACATGACCCACTCCAATAGGCCTCAGAGTCACCACACCCAGCCAAAAATTTTAACAGCCCACCCCACACATAAAATCATGATATGGACTTTAAATTCCCACCTAACTCGCACACCACAAGAGCACTAAAGTAAAAAATCCCTAGACGAAAAATTATGCTAGGAGAGCCACCACAGTTAGACAAATACCAATTTTCCACAACCCAACCCCTTGACTGTCAATGGAGGGGCACAAAATTACACAAGGGATGACCTACCAACACAAGAAAACAAGTAATATTCTACCACGTGTAGGCCACAAAAATAAACCTACCAAAGCATTGTCAAGCTGACTAAAAGCTGCCTTCCACAGGTCTCTGCAACCGGAAACAACATTGCGACATCCTTGACCAACACCAAACAAGCAAGATGTGAGTACCTCTAGACCCAGTCCCTAAGATCCCACACTTAGCGAGAGGGCTACCAAGCTTGCACACTTTGTAAGAGTCTCCCCACCTCACAACAATGACAAAGGAAAAATTCACTGAACAAGCAAGCATGCACAAATTAGGAGCTTGTGCATACTCATCGTTAGTGATGCCAAAAACAAAAACACTCTCGCCCATGCCAAAGAACCAACACCAACAAAAACAAACAACCTTCCAAGGTTTAGAACGACCAGTCTCCTTCTCAATGATTCTATTCCCCCGCCGCCAATTATCTTATCGTCTTCACTTAACGTCTGCACACATCATCAAAATATGTTTCATCTGCTCCACACCGCCCTCTTAGACCCTGATTATCCACCCCATTAGAGTAAACTTTGATAAAGTTAATACTAAAGGTCAATTTAAAAAAACCCTTCTATTTTATTTGGTGTTTTACTTATTTTGAAGTGTTCCTAATTCATTCTTATTTGCAAAAGGTTTTCTTTCTACCCCTAATTGATTCTTTAAACTTCACTTTTAACCCCTCCTCTATACCGTTCATAAATTTAAAACAAATTGAAATTTTATCTTAAATATTCAACCATAAAGATAAAAACCACGCTGAGTTGTATTTAAATAAACTTATTCTTAAAAATAATACTTAAAACTATCATAAAATTAAAACTCAAGACTTACTTTTTCATAAAGATTTCGTCAAATCTCTCATCTTTGAAGATTGTCAAATTTTCACGTCTCAAATCTCATTTATTAACATTACAACCACTTTCTCATTATTATAGACGAATCTTCCCATTTTTAGCTTAACACAAAAAATACTAGTTATAAATTCTAATCTCTTACTAATTCTGTGAATGGATCTGTGATGTGGGTGCCTTCTATCTTTTCTTTGGTTGAAGTTTAATGTTTTAGTGTGATTTTACGTTGAAGCAAGTTTGTCGATGATATCAAATAGTTTTTCCGTCAAATTTTAGTTTGTTTTTTAGAGGTGTACTTATAATGATTATTTTAGGTTTTGAAAAAAAATATTGTTGCAAGTATAATTAAGTTGATATAGTATTTATTTTGGAATATAATTTTAAAAAAAATAATTTAATTATCGATAATTTT
>APFE030070637.1:4140-25455 GCA_000404065.3 Pinus taeda | reverse complement strand
ATTAAGTCTCAGTTTCTGGTCTTAGTGAATGTAATCTCTCGAAATGTCCTAAATGCCACTACATGCAAGAATTGTATTCGTTTCGTTTGGATGAAATCTAGCTACAGAAGAGTTAAGAGGTTCACACAAACAAAACGATGTCAAAAGATCTAATGTAGCTAATCAACAAGAAAGGAAAAATCTTTTGTCTTTTTTTCTTCTTTTAAAAGCAAAAAACTAACATAAGATGCTAATGGATGTAAAGCAAAAATATTTTTCTTTTCTTTTAAAAATAATATGATAATGCACTTAAGGGGTTTCAAGAGATATTCACAATCAGATAATTCATTCCAAAGAATCTATAGCCAGTTCTGAAACAGGAACAATAACCCAACAAAGCAAAGAAAAACCAAGATTTTCAAGTAACTATGTAAGCTAAGTCACAATGAAATCAGGTAAAAACAAGCAAGCTAAAAGCGATATACTTGCAGTATGAAATGTAAAACTCATATAACCACCAGAAGAATATGGAAATCAATCAACAAAAAGATTGGATCTGTAAATCATCAATCCAACAGAAGGCTCGATAAAACAAAACCACAAAGGCCAAGATGTAAAATCGGTGGACAAGGGCAAAGAACTGAAGGATGGAAAAACCACCAGCCTAGTATCAACCCATCAGACTTCCAGGAGGCATAAAAAGAGCAGAAAGACACAAACCCAAGCTTAAGAGACTGGCAAACAAGTTTATTAAAAAACTTAAGCAGTGTGGCGCGACTGTATGTCTGCAACTCGCACTAAACAGAGATTGGCGCGAGTTGTCTGAGAAAAACACGCGCCAACCAGCGCGACTGTGTAAAGAAAAAGCACCCTGGCGGAGTTTGCCAGGAAAAAAGACAGAAAGGGTGGTCTTAGGCTTGGCTTCTAGTATCTAGACAGAGCCAACAAGTAAAAAGGATAGCAAGAACTCTAACCAAGAGAATTATTCAGACAAATAAATGAGAGAAAAATGACATGCGAAGCAAGATTGAGATTGTCCAGTTTGTAAATCAACCCGGAAATCGACTGAAGTGGCGTTGATCTACTTCACTTCTGCATAGCAGAAGTGTTTCTAAGGCTACCTGGCCACTCTTCAGACTCCGTCCACGATTTACAAATTAAACTATACAAACACAATCAATAACCAACTCCCCAGCGGAGTCGCCAAATTGTTGAGGTCGGTAAATCCCCTCTGCAGACAGAGGCGATCCCACTAGCCCGACAGGGGTCTAGCAACAATCATACAAGCGCATGCAAAGTTCCTAATTGCATAATTTAAAAGGTTGACAGAAAGACCTACCTGGATCGCAACGCTATTTGTTCGTGGAAAGAAATGTCGCTCCTGTCTTTAATAGCTTTGGCCGGTCACTATCCTTACGTTCCACGCATGGACACCTGCACAAACAAAGAACAATCCAAAACAAGCGTAAAATCCAATATCATACAATTATATATCAGCCAAGCAGGATATAACTCAAATATCATCAGAAGAATACGTGAGTGGAACCATAATAATAGTCGTTCATTATTCAATAAAAGAAGAGAAGAATTACAACCAATAAAGGCTTGACGCTGCAAATCTCCTCCAACTGGGTCAGCAGTTAGACATGCCTTGCAAAGTCACTTCCTCTCTCAACATTCCAGCAGCATAACTTCATTCTCAGCTCTTACTATCAATCTAGCATAATCTCAGCTCACTTTAGCTCTTATACAAAACTCAAAACTTCAACACTAGCTGGTTCAATGCAGGGTGACAGTTATTTATAGATGGAAGAGGCAGAAGTATTCATCGTATCTGGACACCTACTGAAGATTTGGTATTGTCCCAGAATAGCCTTTGGACTGAGTTGTCATGGGTGAAAAAGAGGACATTCGATCACTTCCATGGGATTTTTCCCTAGAGAACTAAATGAGTAATTGAGGAAAAAACACTTCAGTGAGCGTTGGCCAAAAATCATGACCAATTTTGGGTGGCGCGGGCTTTGTTCTATGACAGCGCGTCCATGGGCGCGCCCTCTTTGGAGGAACTGAGCCATTGGCGCGGGTTAGACACTGTGGACCCGCACTAATGAAAAAAGGGCATTTTTTAGTGTTAATCTTCAAAAGGTGTCTTCAGGGATATTGAAGTTCATACTTAGGAGACTCCAATGCAAGTGTTTTCAAGTTGTGTCACTGGTCACAGGTCCGCAAATGTGTCCTCCAGTGTGTGACAGCGGGGGTAACAGGGACAGTGACTAACGGTGACAAATTACTGCGTAACATGGAGGATAAAATGCAAGAGCAATTTGTTTTAGGACATCCAAAGGAGAAATTACTCCATGACTTCTATGTGTATATAACACGACGACTCCATAAGGTCAGCATATTATAATTCCTTCTCTCTTAGATAATGCATTTCAGAGGGATCTACAATGGAAAAATTCTCTTAGATATCAAGCTTTTCAAAGTACATTGTATACATTTGGAACAAGGCTGAATCACTTGTGTGCAGACCATGCTGAAGTTAGTAGACCAATGATAGTATAAAGACCTACCATAATGTTGCATGATTGGAACCAATGCATTACCAGAGAATGCTTTCCAAACAAAATGAATATAATTTGATTATGTAACCCATGTGCATCTGTGGAGTGATGCGACCATAGATGCTAATGTCGAAAGGATATGACCTATGCGTGAGAATGATAGATTATTTTTTGTGTGATATTTTCATGCTTGGAGCCATCATGGATAAATGGGATCTGTTATCACTTAGAATTGTAAACATGTGTATATAATCCTTTGCCCAAAGTCTAATGTCTAAAATTGATGTCAAATTGTTTTTAGTCTATGTTTCTTACCTAGGGTTGAAGTTTTAAGGATGTTTGATGTAAAGTGTATTCTAATCCTATCAGTCATCCTCCACCATCATGATTCCATAAGACATGTCTTGTCTAATCCATGTCACCGACCCTTTCCACAATTTCGCAGCGCAGTCTCTCATTGGACAGTTTCACTGCATAATCATTGTTTAGCTATTTTGCAGCGTCATCATCAAGCCATTTTGCAGCGCATTATGACAATTCAAAATTAAACGCGCTGCGAAATCGTAGATTCGTGCGTTTTGCAGCGAATATTTCCAAAAAGGTCAAGTTCGTTAATGAGTCACCATTCCCGTCCTCTCATGTCAGTTTTTCGTACCTCCCAAATGCTCATTAACCGTCACTCCACTAATAGATTTGCAGACATGCGCACCAGTATCAATCCAAATGAGTTTTACTATGCATAGATCATTATGATGTTTGTGAATGTGCATAAGTGACCAGTCCTTGTGATGATTAAATGTGAGTTTACAAGTGAAGTTGTTCTCAAGAGAGCCTGTTTCAAGCGAGGCTGAGCCAAAAGGAAGAATGTATCGAATTACTGTTCCAGTTGAAGTTGTTGTTCACTGTCTGCGCGAAAGTTTCAAAGGTGAGATGGAGAAGAGAGGACACCGGTCCGGAAAATGCCAGAGAACAGAGCCTGAAGGTTTGGACTTAACATTGAGAGATGAGGGTGTGAAGAAAGCCTTCCAGGATGCCGGCTGTTGGAATTTCTGCCAGAAATTGCAGGGTGGCCATGCTCAGGTAACAAAGGATTTTGCTTTAAACTTCACCGGTTTGAATTCCAAAATAGCCATGTTAGAAGTTAAGGTATCTCCAGAAGAAATAGCTGTAGTAACTGAGATCCCGAGAGGGGGACAAGAATGGTTTAAAAATTTCAAGTTTGATATGAGTCCATGCAAAGAATTCCTGAAAGAGGCGTATGTGAATGAGGACCTAACAAAGGTTGTTCCTAGAAACTATATTAAGGAGCATTACACCCTACTTCTCACCTGTATTCAGAAGTACCTAACTTGTGAGGGAAGATATAATAAAGTTTACTCCTACCACTTCAAGTTGCTGTTGCATTTTACAGGTAAAGCATCCATTGACATCCCCTTCTACTTGTTTCGAAGTCTGAGCAAAATGTGTGACAAAGTGCAGTTAAGAAAGGATGACTATGAAACATCTCTGTTTCACCATGGTCTGGTCAAGTTGTTAGTTTTGAATGGTCTTCAGAAAATAGGCAGGGATTGGGACTCATTCATTTTCATGGCGGATTTTCCAATTAAAACAGGACTGACTCCACGGCCCGTTAAAGAAAAAGAGCAGTCAGTTGAAGAATTAGTTGGAGAGCCCACAATTGCTGAGCTTCAGAAGGAGGCTAAGGAGAGAAGGAAGGTAAGATCAGAGTCAAGAAAGTCAGTCAAGCCACTGGTTATTAAAGAATAGCCTCAGCCATTAGCAAAAGGAGAAGCCCAGCATAAGAAGACTGTACCTAGGCCAAAAGATTCTGAAAAAATGTCAAGGGTGAGGACAAGGAGTCAAATGATCAAGGAAAAAGGCAAAGCAGTGGCTGTTGAGGAAAACCCGGTATCAAAGGCCATCTTGAATGATTTGCTGGAAGCTATTGAGTTTGATCAAGCTGGGCAAAAACACATTGAACCAATGCACATTGACTTGACACAGTCAACACCGGAAAGCACTAAGAAATCTAAAGCTGCAAAAAGACTGAGGTTTAACGAGCCAGGTGATGAGTTTATTTTCAAACCAAGGAGACCTCTCACCAAAAATCAGATAAAGGAAGCTGAACAACTGCCCAAAACAGAGGAGGCAGAGGAAATAAAGAGAAAACCTTTTACAAGAATGAAAGAAAGCGAAACTAAGAAACTATCCAGAACAGAGGAAGCAAAATAAATCAAGAAAAAAGGTTCAAATAAAAAAATCATCATTTCCCAAGGAGGAAATACTACATCCACAAAGGACAAATGGGAGGCAACTGAAAGTGAAATGGCTAAGATGGAGAGTGCCGTAGCTGAAATCGTAGCCATGGAAAAGGAGGTTGAAAAATTGAAAGCACAGCTAAATAAATTAGCTGCTAAATGAAATTGCTGATTCTGAGTAAGGTGTTTTTCCAAAGTTTTGTTAAATTTTGCTTAAGTTCATTATTTTGAAGGCATGTAAACATGGCTATATAAATGACCAATTTAAAAAGGAATTTTAAAACCAGGTGGTAGAGCAGTTAAAGTCACAGAGAAAATTGAAATTGTTTAAAACAGTTTCGCAGTTTCGCAGCGCGCTGCAAAACTGCTGTAGGTATTGTTTTAAAAACATGGGCAAACAGTTGATGAAATATTCAGAAATTTGCAAAGAAAACACCTACGTGACATGGAAGGGATTGAAAGAAGCTGCCACAGCCATTCAATATATGCAAGGTGTACCTTTAGTAAAAGGTAAAATGTTTTAAGCTAAGTTTTGGAAATTTTGATTATAAAGACACTTTATTCTCAGTGATTAGGGTTTGAAGGGAGCTGCATACGGAAAATTTTGGTTGACACACTTGTACAACAAAGAAGCTTCTAGCATATCAGGAACATGGCAATGTCATATATTATCCGGTTATTAAAGAATTAAAGGACTTACTACTGTATACTCGGTGATGCTAGATAATGGAGGACCAGAACCGAAATTTTAGGGATATTTACAGCCAACATGGAGCAGATCAAGGTTACCAGTATCCAAGGCCAACATGGACATTAATTGACTCATCTCATGCCATCTCAGCCAAACGAAAATGAAGCCAAGTGTCAAAGCTACAAGGAGGAAACAATTTATGAGAAATATAGAGTTAGAATTACAACCAAATTAGAACTCTTTAGAACTTCTGTTAGTAGTTAATGTATTAAATAAGTTTGTTGGAAACAGATAGGTGTCATTACTAACAATCATCGAGCTCCCCTCATGCTGGAGGAGGAAGCTCCAGGTAGTTAGATTTTTGTTTCTATATATAGCTGAAACATCTATGTAATCAGGGTTGGACATTTTTAGAAATGGAGTATTGCTTTGGCTTGTGTAAAAACTCAGTTTGATAATATAATTTGCTGTTTATCTTCTCAAGATTCTTACAGTGTTTCAAATGCTCAAGATATGTGGTTTTGTCTTATCTTTAATGTTTTTTACGGTTGTATAAATACACAATCACTCAGAATTCACTTATGCTGCTCTGACTTCCTGTGTGTATTTGTAAACTGAGGTTTCTATGATATGATGTTTTGAGTATTTAAACATTGCTGCCTTGACTTCTATGCATGAGCAGTGTTATAATTTATTGAATATGATCAACTCCATAAGCCCAATGGAAGTATTTGTAATGTTTGTCCAGCCAGCCTATTTATTTAATTTACTTGTCTAGAGTTAGCCCTCTTACCAACAAACAAAATCAATAGTTTTTTCAGAGAGAGCCCTCTTAGGCTAGGGAGGCTAATCCTTAGTCCAAAGATTGTTCTGAAACAGTTACACAGAGTCTATCTGATTAGCAGCCCCTTCAGAGATTGATTTTGTGATAACATTTTGGTGCGTCTGCTGGGAGTCTGAAGATTACTCATTCCTGAAAATTTGAGACTGAATTTCTGAAGGTAGCAGAAGATTAGGAAGGTGTTCGAGGCTGCATTCTACCTTGGTGACTCCATTCAATCTTAAAGTTAAAAAGGTGGCTTTGAGAGGAAGATACACAAGGAGTAATCCTGACCCAAACCCACCTAGTCCAGTGGATAATCCTAACATTATCTCAAGAAGTAGACAAAGATTTTTTGATATACCAGGTACTTCAAACATTTCAAAATCTTTGTTTCCTAAATTTTCAACAAGTCCTGAAAATAAAATTGTTGATGATAAAATTCAAGAAGTGTTGTTGAGGTCTGAAGATGAAGAAGAATTGATTGGGATCATTTTAGATTTACAAAAGAGAGGCATTGATACTTCATCTTTAGTGTCTCAAAAAGATAAAGAAGAGTTTTGGGAAGTTGTTACTGCAGAATTGCTATTAGAAGAAGAGGATTTAAACCAGCTCAAACAGCTTGATCCTTTTGAAGTGTTGCTCAAATCTAAAACTGGTTTACCTCTCCCTAATTGGAGTTCTTTTGTTAGTGGTTTGCAAAGTCCAAACAGTCCTTTTCATACCAGTATTTTATCTTCTGCCTCTGCTAGTCCAAGCAGTTCCCAGGCATCATATCACACTAAATCTTCTCCCTCTGGTCATACAATACCTTTGGTCACTGCTCCTCCAACTATGGCTGTACCTGCTAGGTACGCTCCTCTAGATCTCCCTGCTGTTTTACATGATCTTCCAAATAAATATGCTGCTAGAATTCCAACATGGGGAGGGGATGAAGATTTTACTGCAGAAGAACATGTAGATAGATTCAATGATTTTATTGATAGGTACGAAGTGGATGATGAAGATGTAAAGCTGAGATTGTTTGCTCAGACTTTCGTTGGGGAAGTCAGAAAATGGTTCAAAGCCCTAACAGCTGGTAGCATTCATAGTTGGGCTGAGTTTGAAGATAGCTTTCTGAGGAAATGGGGAAATAGAACCAATCCTGTTCAAGCCATCACTGAATATAATAATCTAAGAAAAGCTTCAGATGAGACTGTACAAAACTTTTCTAAGAGGTTTAATAAGGTATATAATTCTATTCCAGCACACTTGAAACCTCCTGGAGCTTTGGCACAGTTAAGATATGCTGAGTCATTTGATTCAGATTTCTCTCTTCTACTTAGAGAAAGCGAGTCTGCTACTCTGGACGACATGCAAAACGATGCAGTTAAAGTAGATGCGAATATGCTTGCTGTAAAAAAGTCGAAAATCCAAAGACTAAGATAAAAGAAGAGGAAAAGCCTTCTACTTCTGCTCAAGAAGACAAGTTTGAAACCATCATAAAAACCATGGAAAAGTTGATGGATCAATTAGCACTTGGGAATACTGCTGCTCCCCAAGCACAACAAGAGCCTCGATTTAGAAACCCTCAATTTAGAAGGCCTCAAAATCAGCAAAGGCCAAGAGACAATAAAAATCAGCAAGCAGATTCTCAAGTGAGACCTCCTTTTCAACAAAACTTGGTGGATGAAGAAGAAGATCCTTAAGTACCTGAGGAATCTATTCATTTCTTTGATGAAGAAGGGTCAGGAATTTTCTTGACCAAAGAGGAACATGATGAGTCCTGCATGACAAAGTCAGAGGAAGAACCTTCCGATTTTTTAAAGGGCTATCAGCATGCTATTTTTGAAATACAAAAGCAGTATAATCTCAGGAATAGAGATGTTCCTATTACAGCAGACAAAGCACAATTCAAGAAGAATACCTCGAGGACAGCTGATGATAAAAAGGAGAAAGAAAAGGTAGGTGAAAATAAGGTTGATCCTCCTCTTGAAAAAAAGGACATTCAAATTTCTTCTCCTCCTAAGGAAGGTGACAAGCCTACCTCTATTTTTAATATTGAGAATGAGATTGCAAAAATTAAAATATCAATTCATTTTAATGAAATTCTCAAGGTGGATAAATATAGAAGAAAAATTGTTGAAATGCTTAATTCACAACCAAGGGTGGCTGATATCCTAAATGTACAAGAAGATAATCATATTATCTGCTTGGGTCCAAGGCTTGAGGATGAACAAAATGAAGAGTTCCCTCCCTTCTACATAAGCATTACTATTCATGATATGAATTTACATAATGCTATGTTAGATTCGGGAGCATCACATAATCTTATGCCTAAAGTAATTATGGAGAGATTGGGGTTAGAAATTACTAGGCCATATAAGGATTTATTCTCCTTTGATTCTAAGAGAGTTCATTGCATAGGTTTGATAAAGGATGTGGTTGTGGGATTACAACAAATTCCAGCAAAAACTACTGTTATGGATATTGTTGTTGCAGACATCCCACCTAAGTTTGGAATGTTGCTTTCAAGGTCTTGGGTAGCTAAAATCAAGGGCACAATGCAGATGGATCTCACATATGCTACTATTCCAGTATTTGGTGAGCAAAGGAGGTTGTACCGTGAAACAAGGATGGCCTACATGGTGAGTAGCAAAGAAAAACCTCAAAATTTTCCTATTTATTCATGTGATACTGGTCTTGGTTCAGCTATCCTTTTTAATGAGTCAGTTGGGAGAGAATTGGAAGAAAAATCAGCAGAGAGTCAAAGTCATGAAGGACATCCAGGAGATGAAGAAGATGTCATGGGCTGTTGGTCATTATACTTTGATGGAGCAGCAGGGAAAGAAGGGGCAGGAGTTGGAATTTGGATCACTAGTCCAGCTGAAGAAAATAAATTTCTGTCATACAAACTTAACTTTGATTGTACCAATAATATGGCTGAATACGAATCTCTAGTGTTAGGCCTGGAAACCTTGATAGAATTGAAGGCAAAGAACATTGTTGTTTATGGAGATTCTGAATTGATTATTAAGCAGGTACAAGGTACATATCAAACAAAGGATGCAAGGATGAGAGCCTACAGAAATTTAGTCTTGGAATTATTGGAAAAGTTTCAATCCTATACCTTCAATGTAAAAACCAGAGATCAAAATTCTGTTGCAGATTCTCTTGCCGTGGCAGCCAGTCTGTTTGTTATTCCTAAACATGATTCGGATAGCTGTGAGGTGAAGGTCCGCCATAGACCAGTTATCCCAGATAATATCCTAAACTGGCAGGTCTTTGAAGATGATCAGCAGGTAAGAAATTTCATAGAATTGAAAGAAGAATTCGAGCATAATCAAATTGATCAGCAGAATATGTTAACAGAGACAAAGGAAAAGTCTGAAGTCTTGCAGCTACAAAACAACCTTATTCCTAAAGGCCTTATTCCACTTGAGAAATTATTTGACCAAAATGATGTGTTTAAAGCACCAAGATTGCAAGCCAATGAAGAGGAAATAGAAAGCTGTAATTTAGGTGACTCAGTTGTGCCCAAATTTGTCAAAATTTCAAAGTTTTTATCAGCTGATATGAAGGGCAAATATATTGAAATGATGAAGAAATTTATTGATGTTTTTGCATGGAGCTATGCTGATTTGAAACGGTATGACTCTTCAATCATACAACATACCATCCCTATTAAGCAAAATGAGAAGCCTTTTAAGCAAAAATTAAGAAGGATTAATCCTCTTCTGATGCCACTAATTGAAAAGGAGGTTAAAAAGCTTTTTGATGCCAAGATTATTGTTCCAATCATATTTTCAAATTGGCTTGCTAACTTAGTACCAGTCAGGAAAAAGAATGGAGAGATTAGAATTTGTATAGACTTCAGGAATTTAAACAAGGCTTCACTGAAGGACAATTACCCTCTTCCCAAAATGGATTTCATTTTGCAAAATATTGTTGATTCACAAAGGATGTCTATGCTTGATGGCTTCTCAGGGTATAACCAGATCCTTGTTCATCCAGATGATCAGGAAAAGACAGCTTTCACTACACCATGGGGCACATTTATGTATGCAAAAATGCCTTTTGGCCTCATGAATGCAGGGGCCACTTTCTAGAGGGCTATGGACATTTCTTTCGCTAAAGAAAAAGATAAATTAGTGGTGGTATATCTTGATGATATCACAGTCTTTTCAAAGAAGGAAGAGGACCATTTAAAGCACCTAGAAAGGATCTTGCTCAAGTGTAGAAGGTTTGGTATTTCTCTAAACCCAACCAAGAGTATCTTTGCTTTGACTTCCGGCAAATTGCTTGGTCATATTATCTCTGAAGAGGGAATTAGGATTGATCCTAATAGAGTTAGTGCTATTCAAAGGTTAGATTTGCCAAGGAGTAAGAAAGAGGTTCAATCTTTTCTTGGAAAGGTTAATTTTGTTAGGAGATTTATTCCTAATTTTGCTAAGGTGGTCAAACATATAACAAAAATGTTAAAGAAAGGAGCAGATTTCAAGTGGACAGTTGAGGCAAAGAAATCATTTGAAGAGATCAAAAAGGCACTCTCTCAAGCACCAGTTCTTCTCAGCCCTGATTTCACCAAAGAGTTTCTGATCTTCACATTTGCTTCTGAAGATACAATAGCTGGAGTCTTTTTGCAAAAGGGAAGTCAAGATATTCTTACACAAGCTGACCCAGATGGAAAAAGAGGGAAATGGATAGCAAAGCTGTTAGAGTATGACATTGAAATTAAGCCCACTAAGTTCGTAAAGGGTCAAGGCTTAGCAAAATTGTTGACTCAGTCAAACTTGGATTGCATTGATATCAATTTTAGCACAGAAATATCAGAAATTTCTGAGAATGAAGAAGAATTGGTTCAAATCAACAGAAAATTTTTGATCTCCGAATGGTATAAGGATGTAGCATTTGTCTTGCAGTATAATAGAGCCCCTGATAACCTTTCAAAATCTAAAGCTCGGTTCACTAAGTTGAAATCTCTCAAATACTTTGTATATGATCAAAATTTGTTTTGGAAGGATGCAGGAGGAATATTATTAAATTGTCTCATTGAGGAAGAAGCTGATAAAGTAATTGATGAGTTTCATAAAGGGGATTGTGGAGGTCATCATTATTGGAAAGCCACTGCAAACAAAATTTTGAGAGCTGGATATTTTTGGCCGACTATGTTCAGAGATATTTATAAAAAGGTAGCAGCATGCCATGAATGTCAAGTTTTTGAAGGTAAGAGAAAGCTCATGCCAATGCCACTAGTTCCTATTTATGTTGAGGCACCTTTCCAGCAGTGGGGATTAGATTTTATAGGGGAAATTCATCCACCTTCATCAGGACAGCATCGCTGGATTCTCACAGCCACCGATTATTTTACAAAGTGGATAGAGGCCATCCCCACCAGGCAAGCAAATGACTCAGTAATAATTTCCTTTTTAGAGAATAACATCTTATCAAGGTTTGGTTGTCCAATCAAGATTATCACAGACAATGCTCAGGCCTTTAAGTCTAAAAGAATGATAAATTTTTGTCATCAATACCACATCTCCCTTGGTCATTCCATTGCTTATTATCCACAGGGAAATGGCTTAGTAGAAAGCTCAAACAAGAGTCTTGTGAGAATTATTAAGAAATTGTTGCAAGAAAATAAAAAGGCTTGGCATTTGAAATTAAAGCATGCCTTGTGGGCTGACCGAATTTGCACAAAGAGGTCCATTGGAACATCACCATATGAACTTGTGTATGGAGCAAAGGCTATATTCCCTACATCTCTCGGGGTACCAGTAATGAAGCTGATTCAAGGATTAGAGGAGGAACCTAATGCCATACAGCGAAGGATCAACCAGCTAATAGCTCTACAGGAGAAAAGAAGTGAGGTGTTTGATAGTCATCAGCAAAATCAAAATAGGGTCAAAAGAGCATTTGACAAGAAGATCAAAGAGGACACTTTTCATATTAATGATAAAGTCCTGAAATGGGAAGCCAGAATTGAAGAGAAAGGTAAACATGGTAAGTTTGAAAATTTGTGGAAAGGGCCATATCAGATTTTTGCTTTCCATGGAAGTAACACCTACATTCTGCAGGAGGTTGATGGAGCACCATATGCTGGAGGACCTGTTAATGGCAGGTTCTTAAAGCATTACAATCAATGAAAATTCTGCCAAGTATCTCATGAACATTGTATATAACCGTTTTATGAATTTTTCCTGTTGAAAATAAATGACAAGCTGAATAGCAGAGCTTAAGCCCGAGGAGAAGGCCCATAAAGCTAGAAAGGAATGCTTGTCAACTTCATGTGTGTTTTTTTTTAGGGAATGGATGAATCACTGGAGATCTACGAGTTCTAAGTGTACTACAGGAGCACACTATCCCAAGTGGAACCGCTGTTATCACTTAGAATTGTAAACATGTGTATATAATCCTTTGCCCGAAGTCTAATGTCTAAAATTGATGACAAATTGTTTTTAGTCTATGTTTCTTACCTAGGGTTGAAGTTTTAAGGATGTTTGATGTAAAGTGTATTCTAATCCTATCAGTCATCCTCCACCATCATGATTCCATAAGACATGTCTTGTCTAATCCATGTCACCGACCCTTTCCGCAATTTCGCAGCGCAGTCTCTCATTGGTCAGTTTCGCTGCATAATCATTGTTTAGCCATTTTGCAGCGTCATCATCAAGCCGTTTTGCATCGCATTATGACAATTCAAAATTAAACGCGCTGCGAAATCGCAAATTCGTGCGTTTTGCAGCGAATATTTCCAAAAAGGTCAAGTCCGTTAATGAGTCACCATTCCCGTCCTCTCATTTTAGTTTTTCGTACCTCCCAAATGCTCATTTACTGTCACTCCACTAATAGATTTGCAGACATGCGCACCAGTATCAATCCAAATGAGTTTTACTATGCATAGATCTTTATGATGTTTGTGAATGTGCATAAGTGACCAGTCCTTGTGATGATTAAATGCGAGTTTACAAGTGAAGCTGTTCTCAAGAGAGCCTGTTTCAAGCGAGGCTGAGCCAAAAGGAAGAAAGGATCGAATTACTGTTCCAGTTGAAGTTGTTGTTCACTGTCTGCGTGAAAGTTTCAAAGGTGAGATGGAGAAGAGAGGACACCGGTCCGGAAAATGCCAGAGAACAGAGCCTGAAGGTTTGGAATTAACATTGAGAGATGAGGGTGTGAAGAAAGCCTTCCAGGATGCCGGCTATTGGAATTTCTGCCAGAAACTGCAGGGTGGCCATGCTCAGGTAACAGAGGATTTTGCTTTAAACTTCACCAGTTTGAATTCCAAAATAGCCATGTTAGAAGTTAAAGTATCTCCAAAAGAAATAGCTGTAGTAACTGAGATCCCAAGAGGGGGACAAGAATGGTTTAAAAATTTCAAGTTTGATGAGTCCATGCAAAGAACTCCTGAAAGAGGCGTATGTGAATGAGGACCTAACAAAGGCTGTGCCTAGAAACTATATTAAGGAGCATTACGCCCTGCTTCTCACCTGTATTCAGAAGTACCTAACTTGTGAGGGAAGATATAATAAAGTTTACTCCTACCACTTCAAGTTGCTGTTGCATTTTACTGGTAAAGCATCCATTGACATCCCCTTCTACTTGTTTCGAAGTCTGAGCAAAATGTGTGACAAAGTGCAGTTAAGAAAGGATGACTGTGAAACATCTCTGTTTCACCATGGTCTGGTCAAGTTGTTAGTTTTGAATGGTCTTCAGAAAATAGACAGGGATTGGGACTCATTCATTTTCATGGCGGGTTTTCCAATTAAAACAGGATTGACTCCACGGCCCGTTAAAGAAAAAGAGCAGTCAGTTGAAGAATCAGTTGGAGAGCCCACAATTGCTGAGCTTCAGAAGGAGGCTAAGGAGAGAAGGAAGGTAAGATCAGAGTCAAGAAAGTCAGTCAAGCCACTGGTTATTAAAGAACAGCCTCAGCCATCAGCAAAAGGAGAAGCCCAGCATAAGAAGACTGTACCTAGGCCAAAAGATTCTGAAAAAATGTCAAGGGTGAGGACAAGGAGTCAAATGATCAAGAAAAAAGGCAAAGCAGTGGCTGTTGAGGAAAGCCCCGTATCAAAGGCCAGCTTGAATGATTTGCTAGAAGCTATTGAGTTTGATCAAGCTGGGCCAAAACACATTGAACCAATGCACATTGACTTGACACAGTCAACACCGGAAAGCACTAAGAAATCTAAAGCTGCAAAAAGACTGAGGTTTAACGAGCGAGGTGATGAGTTTATTTTCAAACCAAGTAGACCACTCACCAGAAATCAAATAAAGGAAGCTGAACAACTGCCCAAAACAGAGGAGGTAGAGGAAATAAAGAGAAAACCTTTTACAAGAAAGCAAGCAAGAGAAACTAAGAAACTATCCAGAACAGAGGAAGCAAAAGAAATCAAGAAAAAAGGTTCAAATAAAAAAATCATCATTTCCCAAGGAGGAAATACTACATCCAAAAAGGACAAATGGGAGGCAACTGAAAGTGAAATGGCTAAGATGGAGAGTGCCGTAGCTGAAATCGCAGCCATGGAAAAGGAGGTTGCAAAATTGAAAGCACAACTAAATAAATTAGCTGCTAAATGAAATTGCTGATTCTGAGTAAGGTGCTTTTCCAAAGTTTTGTTAAATTTTGCTTAAGTTCATTATTTTGAAGGCATGTAAACATGGCTATATAAATGACCAAGGTAAAAAGGAATTTTAAAACCAGGTGGCAAAGCAGTTAAAGTCACAGAGAAAATTGAAATTGTTTAAAACAGTTTCACAGTTTCGCAGCGCGCTGCGAAACTGCTGTAGGTGTTGTTTTAAAAACATGGGCAAACAGTTGATGGAATATTCAGAAATTTGCAAAGAAAACACCTAGGTGACATGGAAGGGATTGAAAGAAGCTGCCACAGCCATTCAATATGTGCCAGGTGTACCTTTAGTAAAAGGTAAAATGTTTTAAGCTAAGTTTTGGAAATTTTGATTATAAAGACACTTTATTCTCGGTGATTAGGGTTTGAAGGGAGCTGCATACGGAAAATTTTGGTTGACACACCTGTACAGCAAAGAAGCTTCCAGCATATCAGGAATGTGGTAATGTCATATATTATTCGGTTATTAAAGAATTAAAGGACTTACTACTGTATACTCGGTGATGCTAGATAATGGAGGACCAGAACCGAAATTTTATGGATATTTATAGCCAACATCGAGCAGATCAAGGTTACTAGTATCCAAGGCCAACATGGACATTAATTGACTCATCTCATGCCATCTTAGCCCAACGAAAATGAAGCCAAGTGTCAAAGCTACAAGGAGGAAACAATTTATGAGAAAGATTGAGTTAGAATTACAACCAAATTAGAACTCTTTAGAACTTCTGTTAGTAGTTAATGTATTAAATAAGTTTGTTGGAAACAGATAGGTGTCATTAGTAACAATCATCGAGCTCCCCTCATGCTGGAGGAGGAAGCTCCAGGTAGTTAGACTTTTGTTTCTATATATAGCTGAAACATCTATGTAATCAGGGTTGGACATTTTTAGAAACGGAGTATTGCTTTGGCTTGTGTAAAACCTCAGTTTGATAATATAATTTGCTGTTTATCTTCTCAGGATTCTTACAGTGTTTCAAATGCTCAAGATATGTGGTTTTGTCTTATCTTTAATGTTTTTTACAGTTGTATAAATACACAATCACTCAGAATTCACTTATGCTGCTCTGACTTCCTGTGTGTATTTGTAAACTGAGGTTTCTATGATATGATGTTTTGAGTATTTAAATATTGCTGCCCTGACTTCTATGCATGAGCAGTGTTATAATTTATTGAATATGATCAACTCCATAAGCCCAATGGAAGTATTTGTAATTTCTGTCCAGCCAGCCTGTTTATTTAATTTACTTGTCTAGAGTTAGCCCTCTTACCAACAAACAAAATCAATAGTTTTTTCAGAGAGAGCCCTCTCGGGCTAGGGAGGCTAATCCTTAGTCCAAAGATTGGTCTGAAACAGTTACACAGAGTCTATCTGATTAGCAGCCCCTTCAGAGATTGATTTTGTGATAACAGGATCAAAGACTAAGATCATTTCACAGTGCTAGAGATGTCATATAGTGTCATGGCATAGGTTAAATAGTTTATGGCACTATAGTTTTATTGAAGAGATTGATGAAGTCATTCACTTGGAATGGCAGAGAATGATGGGTCAATGTGTGTTGGGTAATTTAATTGATGGCCAAATTACGTCATTAATTTTTAGCTAAGGTTCATGTACTTATGAAGTTCATGTGCAAAATATATGCTAAGAGTTTTATTTTTTATTTCAAAAGATGAAATTGAACCAAATATAAATGGAACCATATTAACTCAAAACATTTATATGCACATGGTATTTCCATCAAAATTACTCGTTTGAAAGAAAATCGAAGTTCAAGGTGAAATAAATTGAAAATTCTAACTTGTCAAACTGAATCAAAATTGAATCTATTGCAACAAGAATTAAAATTTACTTTGGTAGAATTGAACTGAAGCTTAATTTATGGCAGAAAAAATTGAAAATTATTCTACTTGAACTGAATTGAAAAATATATTCTAATGGTTGAATTGAAATTGTAATTCTACTTGCAAGAAATTGAAATATTCTAAATGCTATTGCAGATTGAAATTATATTCTACTCAAGAGAAGAATAAATCTAAAGTGAAGTACTTTAGAAAAATAAAAATCTAAGATGTAACTCGGAAAGATTACTAATATGAAAAGTTATGATTTAAACATGCTCTATCCATTACTCATGAAATCAAAATAAAAACCACTGAATGAAACAAACTCTAAAAAGGAAATGTTTTTGTCTTTTTATGAGTGCTCAATGTGTTCAAAATAATCAAGGTTAAACTAGAAACGAAGGAATGAAGTACCAATCAAAACATTAACTAACTGTAATGAATAAGATATTGTTTTGGAAAAGATAACATAACTAGAAAGTAAACTAATCTCACATATCTCCAGAGGGGCCTCCTGTTGAAGGCAAGCACAAAATCGAATGTCAAGTTATTTAGCCATGCATTGATCACCAAATGAATAGAGTATTTGTATTAAATGCTAAAGTTTTTAGTAAAAGATGATTGCAAATTTAACAATATTAAGAGTGTCTACTACTTCACCTCATATCCTTTTATAATCCTATATTGATCAACTATCTTAAGAGTCATAAGCTGGGAGGTAACATTCTATTTTAACACTAAGAAATGAAATTGAAATTAGAGTCTTTCCTCTCATGATTTTCTACTGAAAGATAAAATCATGAGAACATTTTGATTTAACATATCAGCTCCAAATTCATCTTGTCCAATTCCATGCTCTCTTGATAATGCCATGAACCACCTTCAAATCCTCTGCATTGTTGGAGTGTTATAACCAAAGTTGACTTCTGGTTTGACCATCAGATCTCTTGAACTGGGTTACTAGCCAGATCGCTATGATAGTTCGATGTCCATGTGTCAATCATTTTCCATATACATGTCTCCTTTATTCCTTCTCCAATGTGTTGGAAGTTGTCTAACCATGAATGTAGATGCATAATATTTTGTTAGCTCCAGAATGAGTGCAACACAGTAGCTATAGGAATGTTTTGATTAAATTTCATAAAGAAACAATAGATTAAAATCCATGAATGATTGATACCTTTTATGATGTTTGAGAATTACTAAGGTGACCATTCAACTTGGAAATGTAACAAATTATCATGAAAAGGAAAGAAAAAAGTGTTCTAAAAAATAAGACGATTTTGGGCTTCAATAATCCCCCACATTGAGGGTTTTTCATGTCCTCATTCATCAAAACATCAAAATTTTCCCAATCCTTCACTCATTGTACTCTCTCTGGAGCTTAGATAAATACATCTAAGCTATTTACCTCTTTTTTCTTCTTAACATTGAATTGTATTGTTGATTTCTTCATTAAAATCTTACTTTGCAACCCTTTCACTTTGTTTCTAAGGAACCTATCATTAGACTTGAGGTTCTTGTTCTTATTATACGTGGCACAAATGCAAAAGTATGTTATCATTTTCAACCCTCGTGATTTCATTATGTACTTTTATTGCCTCATTCTTTTGTTTGAGATGCTTGTTTAGTACTTCTAACTCATATATATCTTGTTTTAAAGCATCTTCAATCTTATATTATTTTTGAGGAGTGTCATTAGTCAAAGGAACTTCTTCATTGAAAGAATATTCATATTCATTTTGGAAAATGAAATTTACCTTTCGTTGTGCTCTTTTCTCTAGTGATTCCACATAATCATAATTTTGTTGTTGCACTGGGTCAATTCCAGGTGTCTTCCTAGTTGGACTCGGAATCTTATAAAGCAATGATATTCTGGTTTCCTCAATTATGTTATGCTCCTCCTTGGGGTAAACTATCTCTAGTGATTTTATACCTAAATGCTTAGAAATGGGTTTTCTCCTTCCTAATTTCACTTCTAGCTCCTCTGTATTTTGTATGATTTTCATTTTGCTTGTTTTCATATGTTCCTTATCCTATGGTTCTAATTCTTTTTCCTTAGACTACTTGACACTTGTATTTGCTTTCTTCCTTCTAACATCTTCTTTTTCAAATTTATATTTAATATTTTCGAAGAATTGACAAAGAGGAGTGTCATCTTCTAGTACCTCTAGTCAAATTTCCATTTGATCTACCTCATAAATAGTTAAGCTCTCTTCTTCATTAATGGGTTCAAGGTTAGGGTTTGAGGCTATTCTAACTTGACTTCTTCTAGTTATATAACCATTTATTACTCCTGAACTTCTATAAAATGACTGTGGACCAAAAATTTTTGCTATTTGTCTCCCCTAGCTCTCATATGTGCTTCATTAACAATTTTAATTAATTCATGGTGATATAGGGCATTGTTGAGTATTTTCAACTCTTGTTGTACACTAGGGACCATTTTCTTGAGGCTACATAGTAGGAAGTATGGTAAATTTAATTCATTCCCATCAATGAAATGCATTAAGAGTTGAACATGGTAGAAAAACATGGTGCCATATATCCCTTCACAAGTTTTTTTCTTAATTACTAGTAATAAATTCCTCCACTTAGTTTCTAATGTAGTCACTGGTATCCCATTTTTGAAAATAGAAGTATCCATACCTAGGTCTCAGAGGAAGACTACCCACTCTTTTTCCTTAATTTTCCTATTTTTGAACTAGCTTTCTCCATTCTTGGGTAATTTTATTCCTTCTCCCACTATGGAATATGTAAGTATGAGCTTAATGTCGCTAATTTCTGCCTCTAATCCATCAAAATATCATGCAAAATATTTTGTATCCTCTATATCGTTTCTATCAAATTTCTCAAAGAAACTGAGCCAGCCCACCTCCTGTAACTAAACCCTGACTCAACTATATGTCTAAAGGAATTTCACTCCATTGGGATGTGTTCTCATAATGACAACCATGGTGTAGGAGGAGCTTCGATCCTGAATTGTCTCTCTTTTGACAAGGATGGCAAAGGCAAATGGAAATATGGTTGATGGGCTGGATAGTCTAAGGATGTCAAGTGAGGGTGAAATAGGTCACGTTTGGTAATGTTTGATTCATAATTAAACTCTCTTTTTGTGTTAATGATTGTTAAGACCTTTAGATCCAATTTTATAGGATCGTTATAATTTAAGCGATTTTTTAGATATTTTGATGTGACAACACGGGATATGATGACAGTACAAGGTTGTAATAGGTATTATTATAGATATATAGTGTTACGGGGTCTTATAAGGTATAATATTTGCTCGATTTTTATATGTATCATGATCACTCAATGAGTTTAAAAACTTAATGCTCTTAGATGAAAAATAATCTATTATCCTAGTTACATACCTTAGCACATACATCATTGAAATGTGATATATTCTCCTCTATTATAGGTTCTGGAAGCTTCTTTCTATGTAGATTGATATGGCTATAAAATTTTAAATCAACTACAAAAATGAAAGTTGGCTACAAAATATCATTGATTCAATAGTTATTCTTTTTAAGAATTTTTATTTTGCTATGGGAATGGGATCTTCTTTTTGCTTCTCTTGATGAAAACTAGGTCTCAAAGGTTTTTCTTTAGACCTAAAAAATTATTATTAAAACAGGGGTAACAAGAAAATGGGAAAGAGACAAGGGGTGTGAAAATCTAAACCTCCAAGAATGATTGACTTTCAGTTAAGATTTTATGTATAGACATGCCAACAATGTTGGTTTTAGTATCTATACTTATTATTTTATAGTTTCCTTTTTTTTATTTCAGAAAAGAACATTATAATTGTGTAGGAGGATGCAGAGAAGAATCTCCTTTCTCAACCACCTTGAAATCAGAATTATCTTGCAAATATTTGACAAATTCTTCTCTTGTTAATGGTTTATGATATAACCTTAATCTATGACCATTAACCAGGAAGGTAATTTTTCATCATGAATGGTTTAATTTTGATTGCTCCATTATTAAAGACTATATATATTTCATAAGGACCAAGCCAGTGAGTTTGAAACTTTCCCTGAAAATATTTGAATTTAGAGTAAAAAAGAAGAGCCCAATAACCTGGTTCGAACCTTTTAGGTTTTATCAATTTGTCATGCCATCTTGATCTTTTCTATTAAACTATGCTAGTTCTTTGGATAACACATTGTCGAATCTCATCCAGCTCATTCAATTGTGGTAACCTTTGTTTTTGTGCTTCAAATAGATCAAGGCCCAATTTCACTGTTGTTCTAAAGGTCTCCACTTGGAACTCAATTGGAAGCAAAACTGCTTCCAATAAACAAGCTCATAGGAAGTATGTCTAGCTGTATTTCTCCATGTGGTACAATATGCCCATAATGCCTCTAGAAACCTTTCTACCCAATCCCTTCTATGCAAATGCATAATCTTGGTTAGAATTTCTTCAAGTACCTTATTGGTGGATTCCACTTGCCAATTGGCTTTTGGATGATATGGAGTAGACATTCGATGTTTGATTTTGTATTTCTCCATTATTTTCGGCGCCAACATGGATGTGAATTGAGTG
>APFE030070636.1:0-10745 GCA_000404065.3 Pinus taeda | reverse complement strand
TCTTTATTTACAAGTGAACTTTTTCTACAATATCTTTTGCGACTTCCCAATTTTTTCATTTGAAAAATATGAAAATATCAAGAAATGGATCTCTCCATTCTTTACGAATATTGTCGTAAGAAAAAAAATAACAATGTATATTATCCAATTGTTTACCCTTGAATTTTATATTTTCTTTCTTTTATTATTTGAAAAAATTTATTCGGTTATCTACCACTACTATGAATTCCACCACCACTTTTAAAAGTTTTGGAATAGCTTTGCAAAAATTTACTATCTCATCCAACTCACTTTTATTCAATGGACTAGAATCTCTTTGTCTCTTTTTGTCATCCCTCTTGTCCATTTGTTTCTTTAAAAGAGTCATGGCTTCAATACAAATGGACTTCTCTCCTTTCAACTTTGCATGGGTTATAGTCATTTTGATTACGTGCAGTAAGAAGGAGACTACCCTTCATTTCTTTACTGATGTCCTCTGGAGAAAGATGGCTCAACTCCTTTTCCCCCAAAACATTATCAATATAGATGAAAGATTTCACATTTTGTAACATTTTAGCCAGCTTTAGCTATCCATCCTTGTAATTTCTAATTTCTTTTATGTCCTTAAGGTCTTCCTTTGGCATTAAGTCCCTCAATATATTATTTTGTAATGTTATTATGTTTCTAGGTGTATTTATATTATTGAAGAGATCAACCTTTGAGCATTGACATCATTTAATGTCAAGTGACAAATAAATAACATTTGCAAGAGTAGTCTTACCAATTCCTCCCAAATAGTGCAATATAACTATGACAACATTCTCATTACTTTGTCCATTCCAAAAGATCAATAACTTCCTTGAGTAGCTTTTCAATTATGACTATTTCAATTATAATAGACGTCACATCTATTGTTATATAAATTAATGATATGATAACGACATTAATAAAGGCTTCACAGGAGACATAAATTAACTAATTCGACAACATAATCACTTGCATCTTTAGGATACAGATAAGATAGGGTTGCCTTCTTAGGTCGTGTTCCCTCATATATTTCTATGTCTAATTGCATATGCATTTGATTGTATCTGATCCTTAACTCATTTGCAAGGTCAACTAACTTTGTGTTGTTTGTCTCCGTGGAGAAGAAACTACAATTAAAAAATGGACTTCCATTAAAGCAACTTTGTGTGGTACTAAACATGGCACTAAACAAAAGGTCGTGGCTTAGTAAAGGCATATTAACTGGCACAATATCATTTATTAATATAGTTGATATACACTTATTGGTGTCATTTTTATATGTGGATTGGGTTATAAAAGTGGAAAATACTATTAACTATATTAACGAATGGGGTTGTGCTAGTTATAGTCATGGGGTGGATTCATGGGATGGATTCATTGACCATGGTTGATAAGGTTGATCAAGATTGACAAGGCCGACCATGATTAAGCTTACACTAATGTTAATGTTAATGTTGAGTTAATGCTACAAAAATGTTTATATTAATGGTTGACAAAGTTGATGGAGTTGACCATGTTGGAAGAGGGTTGACCATTATTTACCATATTCAACCATAGAGAGTTTGATTGATCATTATGATTGACCACAGTCAACTATAGTATTATTGATAATTGTTGCCCATGGTTGACCATATTAAACCATATTTGAACATGGTTAACAATAGTTAATCATAATTAAGCATTGTTTCTTCATAGTTGACCACAATTTAATAGGATGAAACATAATAACAATATACTTCCATTAAATTAGTTTGTGTGTGGGGTACTAAACATGGGCCTATGTATGGGTACTAAATGTTGAGCATGCATTCCTCTAGCATCGCCTGAACAAAATATCAACATTTAGCATATGCACATATTAATAAACAAACGAGATAATTAACCTGCAAAAATATGAGCAACTCATTTGGGAACAACACTTCATGGACCCTTCCATTATGATTTATATTTCTTTTCTAATTTCATCATGCATTACCTTCGACTGAGGATGTTCTTTTATCCTCTAAACACATTCGGAAAAAATACCATTTTCTTAAAAAGATGGAGACACTTGTCTCAGTTCTTAGAAAATTTCTCAAATCTCTTGAGGATATTTGCACCACCACCAACCCTATAGCAACCATGTGTGCCGACCCCATGTCATGGAGGACAGTTTGAACAATTTCCTTAACGTCGTTAGGAGAAATAATGCTCGAAATTAAGGCCTATATCATATCACGTCATTAATTTACTCATAAATTTTATTTTGTGGACCATAACAGAGCTTTAAATTAAGGCCTGTATCCAAATAAATATCAAGACAATGTAAAACAAGATATAACAATGAAACTTAAGGAATTCATAAGGTAATTGAAGCATTGCAATTCTTGAAATAATAATTGCTTGAAACTTGCTTTCTAAAGGACCACTTTATAGTAAAGGAGGGAATGCGAAAAAGTATCAAGGAAATAGTTACAGACTTGACAATCAAAACTCGATAACGTGTGGAAATAAGCATGTAATCAATAACTAAAATTTTCAAAAATTTCAAATTTTTAGTTGCCTACATTGAGTTAAATTCATGTCAGTCCCAAGTTGATGGCAAGCAAAATGGTCCAATTACTGTTAGAATATGAAATCCTAGGTGTTATATTTTTACCTTGTTCTCTTAATAGTTGATTCTCCTTCCGCATAGCGCAACTGTAACATCAAATCCATGCCTCGATATATGTTTGTGACATTGATAGCAAATGAAGCTAGGCATAGCAACAATTTTCTATGGTGGGAGTGTTGTTGTTATGTAGATAACTTTGTGGGGGAGGAAGCATGCATGAATGCACCATCATTAGCTAATTTTATATTTTAGATTTATAGAAGGACCAACTATATATGATAAAAGTTCCTCTTGTGGGACATATATCTCAAGAAGGTCGTGCATTAGTTTGTCTTCAATTCAGGGGTTGAGTAAATGCATGAAATGTCTTAGTCTTCTTCAGTTGAGCACACTATGTTTGGATGAAGTTTCCATTCATAAGGGTGCACTCAACACCATCACCTAGGGTTAGGTTTATTTTTTAACACCATCACCTAGGGTGCATCACTAGATGTTTGTAACAACCCCCAACCACCCAAATGAGGGACATTACCCCCGAACTCTGCCTCCGATGATATAAATTTAACATTTCTTTAGCCTCTATAGGAAGGTAGTTCAACATATTCTCTAAACAAATGTTCAAGAATATTTTAATATTCAATACTTTGCTAGCTTTGGCTTGAGAGAACCAATCACCATTATGGATCATTACCTTTCTTAAAGCATTAGCTCATGGTAAGAGGATTGTTGGCTATAATGAGTCCTTCAAAGTTGATAAGATCTACATTCTATTAGAACAACAAGAGAATAGTGAGTGGAAACATGAAATTTGATGAGAAGGCTTGGTCCTCCAAGACTTAGGGGCACCTTTGAAAGGTTGAGGAGGGAGAGACATATTTTGCTCCAAATGCTTCTCCATAGATTTGAGGGAAATTAGATTCAGATCATCAAAGTTCCAATTCAAACACAGAGCATGCACACCACACCCACACATTGCACAAGACACAAGCACAAGTTAGAGCTCCAAAGAAGAAAATGAACCCATCAATTTTACGTCGAATAATTTAAATTCCTTGTGATAATTTTCAATGGCTAGTTTACAAATTTAAAGGAAGAGTAGACTAGGTACCTAATGATATTGCTAAAGGTAATATGTAGTTGTTTGCACAAGGGCAATATCTGAAAATGGTAATAGTATATATATATATATATATATATATATATATATATATTGTGTGTGGTGTGTGTGGTGTGTGTGTGTGTGGTGTGTGTGTTGTGTGTGTGTGTTGTGTGTGTGTGTGTGGGTGTGTGTGTATATATATATATATATATATTATTATAATTTAATATATAATATATATTAATATATATATTATGAGAAATTTCAATTATTTGAGCAGAGTTTCAGGTTTCAAGGTGACTATTCCAAATATGAGGACTTGCATTTTAGGATTTTGTTCTAATTTGTGATTGATTTCCATTTTTATGATGGATATCCTTCTTCACCTTAATAATTGAATGTTGGGAACATGTAATAAGAGTGTTGTTGTTCATCACAATTCCAATAATAAAATAACATAATACCATTAATAAATCAAATTTTATGAAGCAATTTGCACTATCTTCTCTTTTACATAGGAATTTGCATATTTTGAAATAAAACCATTTGTGTCAATATAATTTAAGACATTAGAAAACTAATATATTAATCAGTTTTTATGAAGAAAGTTTCTCTATCTTCTCCTTTAGATAGGAATTTTCATAATTTTAAACAAAATCAATTGTGTTAATATGATTTAAGATATTAGAAAGCTAATATCTTTTTGTAAAAATTAAGAGCTAAAGTTTTGGATTCAATCCAATTTAAAGTGATCACCCTTTTCCCTCTCACTAAAACTCATAACCAAATAAGAAGATATTCAAGGCAATTTTAAAGGACACAAACAGTGAAAAAACCGTCATTTTAAATTACTTCTTTTTATTTGATGGTAAAAAAATAACCTAACAAATAACCCCTTGCACCGAAATGGCACATAATTTTGCTAAGAAAAAAAAATTAGAGTTTGACATCTGTTAACTACCAAAATGGCAGTAATAAAATTTTCACTTATAAATAAACTAAATTTGAAGTTCTAAGTCTTCTTGAAACTTGGATGAATGATATAAAAGATGCATGATTCACCATTCAACAGTCACTGGACTAGGATGAATGATACAAAGGAATCATGATCCACCATGCAACAATAGCCCAATAATTTGGGTGATGCAATGTGGATTGAGTTTATCCAGATTTGTTTGTCGCTTGTTGTTCCAAATGATTCTCCACATATTTGAGTTAAATCATATTCAAATCAACAAAGTTCCAATGCAAACATAGAGCATGCATGTCACACCCACACATTGTACAGGACACATGAGCAAGTTGAAGCTCTCAAGAAGAAAATGAACCAATAAATTTGATGTCGAATAATTTAAATTCCTTGTCATAGATTTCAATGGCCAGTTTACAGATTTAAAGGCAGAGGAGACTACATACCTAATGATACTACTAAAGGTAATCCATAATTTTTTGCACAAGGACAATATATAAGGAATTTCAGTTATTTGAGTAGAGTTTCAGGTTTTCGGGAGAATTTTATTTTGCAGTACTGTGTAAGGAGTGAAGTAATTATCATGTTTGGAAGACTAATTTATCATACAATAAGATGATGGTAAGAAAACTTCATTTTGAAATGTGACCAGTAAATAGATTTTGTGTGCAAACTCTTTTTTTTTCTAAATGTAGGTATGAATAGAACTTAAAGATAAGCATATGTTTCACTAATCTATTTCAAAATATGTATGAGAACCTAGAGAGAAGCTCATTATTGTTTATCAATACTTCAAGTTATGTCCTATATATGACATCAACCCAACTACTTACATATAGTTTATTACTTCCATAGAGTTTTCTTGTATGCTGAGTTCAATATCATAATGTTGTCCAAGTGAAAATAATATTATTTCTAAATGGTGAATTTGAAAATAAATTCCTATGATTATCCCATATATGCATACTTAATTTGTGTTTTCCTCCTTGCAAAAAAAAATGGTTGGAATGTCCTATTCATCCATCCTCTCATCGTATTGTAAACCCTTTTAAATTTACTTTCTTTGATTGTCATCTTCTGTATTTTAGATATTTTTACTGCCTAAAAAGTTTCAAACTTTAAATTATTCTTGTAAGGAGGATGTTTGGTCTAACCCAAGTAACTTTGATTTTCATTAATGTTAATATTTTTAGATTCACAAAGTATTTTGTATTTTCGTCGTTTTGACTCCTAAAGAAAAGTTTCAAACTATAAATTATTCTTGTAAGGAGGATGTTTGGTCTAACCCAAGTAACTTTGATTTTCATTAATGTTAATATTTTTAGATTCACAAAGTATTTAGTATTTTGTATTTTCGTCGTTTTGACTCCTAAAAAAAATTTAGGTCCATAAATTAAGCCTTTGATTAAGATGTTTTGGGTAACCCAAGTAACAACACATATAAGCAACCACACATGTGATTAATGTTAATACTTTTAGATCCACAAAACATAGGAAACTTAAAACTCTTTCCTTTTCATTACCCTCGTATAAAATTATAGTGATTCAATTCCTAGCAAGCACACTAAATGAAAGCTTAAATATTTCCTTTATACAAAATTCATTACTAAATAGAGGTAATTGGGAAAATGCACAACTAGAAATAAATTTAAAAAAGCAAATGAAAGAGATTTAATTAAATATGAAACAAACAAAACTAAAAATTATTACCATGGAAAGTGATGATGCCATCAAACTCCAAATTATCTATTCATGTTTCATAAAAACCCTTTATCGTGTAATGTGGGACTTCGTGCTTTCTTTATATTAATCAAACAACCATGGTTCAATCCCCGTGGAAGTAGGCTTCAAGAACGTCGTGATCCTAACAACGAAGGAATCAATGTGAACAACAAACCCAGGAGCGTATACAAGTATTTTGTGTATTACAAAGCACACCAATTTTTTAATTATGGCCACAAACTCCGAGCCAAAAACTATAACGTTATGGTTGGTATTTCACAAATCTATATTTGAAATATCTGCTATTTGTTAAAAAAACAAAAAGAGACACTCAACTAAAAACTTCCATTTGTCATGTAACTTACTTCAAGATGATCGATTCTTTCATCTAACTATAAGTGTGTTGGATTCAAGTCACATCCATGCTCAGAGGCCACGTAATTTTGTGGGTGAGGCTTCTGAAATATGAACAGATAAAGTCATTTATGCCATGTTTACACCCAGTCCCACAGTGGCTCTACCAATGATCAAAATTTTAGTGATTGGTCGTGTAGCCATGCAAATTTCTCCTAGAAAAAATGCAAGACCAGTTTGCAGAAATATTTTTCCTCGCAAAATGGCCAATTATCCACCCACCCATACAATAAAATGACAATAATGACCTTAGTAATGGCCATGTTCACAAAATATTTTGGTACAACTATAGAATGTTCTACAGACAAAAAATCATCTCTAGTATATGTGAGTGCACTAGATATTAAGAATTTCTTCCTGTACGAAAACTTTTTGCTTTTTAACCAAAGGGCTTAATCTCTCTGAATAAATAAAATTACGACTTCCAACAAGATATTTCCCTTATGTGAAGGTAAGGTCCTTCAATCAAATCTTGTAACCCCTACTATTTATCTTTCCTTCTTAAGCCCATTTATTATGACTTGGGTATTATCCTCCTACCTATAGTAACAAAATTCCTAATGCCACTGCCTCCTTCAGAGTTCAAACCTCTCCACATGAATTATTTGTCTGCTATACAATTTAAATTCACTTTCAAACTGTCATATAAATATATTATCACTTACCTGATACTAGCTCTTATGACTCCACTTGCCTCTAATTCTCTTGGGTTTCATTTTCATTCCTGTAGAAATTCAATTTGAACGAAACTTCTTTGGACGGATCCCATTTGGAGTTATGCATTTCCTTGGTTTTCTTTCCATTTACAGCTTAATCAATGATCAAAAGGAGTTGCCCATGTTTAATAATTTTCTTTCAGATCTAGGGAGATCCTCTTTTGGTGATCATGGGATGAAATGTTTTGGAGAGAGAAGGATCCAAACAGGTTTTGAAGAGTGCAGTATGTACTTCTCTTTTGATCTCATAACTATATTTTCACAGGAATCTAAGGGTTTTTAAACATTTATGTCAAGAGTGGATGAATTAGAACGTTCAAATTCAAGTAAGTGTTTCAAGAGATTGAGTTTATTTTAAATTGGTCAATAACCATCAAATCTTCCAAAGACAGAAATTCGACAAGAGAATTGTAGTCAGATAGAGACTTGCCACTGCGAGAAATGGATGTAGCGAGCTCCAATAGTTTTTTTCCCTCTTCAATCCTCTTCAATAGATTTATCAACAGCCTTTGTTGCAATAGCCTCAGAGGGGTTTTTTCTTCCCGTGCTTGAGAAAATGTTCGATTCCTAAGGGGATGTCCAACAGTTGAAGCTTTCTTGTCAACTACTTGAGTTCCGAATTTTTGGAACACCTTTATCCACCTCTTTCACACTTGGAGGAGAAGGGGACTGGCAGCCAAACTCCTTAAACAACTCGGCAAGAGAGAGAGGGGCAGTTTTTGGGTGATTATCTAAGGAAAGGCCATGCACAAACCTTATGTGGGTCTAGGGTTCCATAGTGAAATCAAGTAGCTGCATAATATTCAATTAGGTGTCTCGTTCCCGTACACAAAACCCCAACAATCCCTTGTCTCTGTTAAACTTGAAGGGAAAAACAGGATTTTGTGAAAAATCCATTTGGAGCCTCAGACACATTGGAAGAGCCCATTTGGGCTTCATTGAGATTCTTATCCACATTGACCAAATCCTTGAGAACACCAGTCATTTTCTTAAACCATGATCTCTGGTACCTAGAAAAACTTAAACATAAAACTATTGACCTACGAGGACTAGCTATTACAGGAACCTGAAACATAGAAGAAATGTCCATGCATTTTTAGCAAGCTACAAAAGGAAATAATCCTCAAGAGCTAGTGTCAGCGGAAGGATAAAAAAGTTATAGAAACTAGCAGCAAAACCCTGGTCTCCATTGCTGAAACCTCGTCCAGAATTCAAAAATCCCTTTTTCAAATTAACTATAACTTGTTCTTCCATTCTTGAAAGTTCCTTAAGGGTTTGTTCTTCCATTCTTGAAATGTCCTCAATGGTTTGAACAGAATTTCACTCCCCATTTTCCTTCCATTCTTGAAAGCTCCTCAAGGGTTTGAACAAAAATGGCACCACCCACCTCGAAATTTTCTCTGTGGATGTGGCACGTGGAAGAAAAAATATCTTAAGAAAAAAGGTCTTAAATTGCCATTGTATGTATTAGCAAACTGATATGAAAAAAGTCAAAAAGAATTTCTTCTAATTCCTCACTATGCCTTCCATGTGGATGCATATGTCCTTGATCCATGTAGGTTTCGTTGATATTAAGGTCAATATATTTGAATGGATGGTTTATAATAGATATGGCCAATAGATTCATCAATGTTATTGGTCCTTTCACATATATTTTTGATACATTATGGATTTATTTTTAGATATTTGTCGTCAAATTTGTATACATTTTTTATATTCTTAAATAAATAATGTTTTCGATGTAATAGTGAAAATTAATTTTATATGATTTCATTATGATAAATTTAATTAAATAAAAATGGTTGAGACAAAATTAAATAAATGTCTTGAAAACCCATTCGTGTAGTAGTGATTCAATGGAAAGGAATCATCTTTAAATTTTTTGGAAACCTTTTTCCACGATGTTTTCATAAATTTCTCCTCCTTCTAAATAGTTTCACCCTTTTTAAAGGGAGAAGAGGTGACAATCTCTTGTAGTAGTGATTCAATAAAACATAATCATCTTCAAATGATTTGGAAACATTTTTCTAGGATGTGTTTCGACATTTCGCGTCTTTTTAGACAGCTTCACCCCTTTCAAAGGAGGAAGAGGCGAAATTCTCTTCTTACTCTTTCAAAAAAGGTGTTATGTCACTCCTTATAAAAGGGACTAGAGTGACACGTTTCAAAATGTCACATTCTCTCATGGTTTGAGTCCATATTTTAACCCACTAAGGTGGAAGGGTCTCTAATCTTGTTTAGTTGTACAGTTAAAAATGAACATTTCATTGTCATTCTTGTCTTCAAATAAAAGCTCATTGGAGAGCTCAATATTATCTTTTTATCAATATGATAAAGAGTTTACATATAGAGGACGGTATATCTTGGATTCAAATAGGGGCTATAAAGGCTGGGGTCACATGGGACAAAAATAAAAAGGTCCCTTTGACAAATGTAGATCCTCTCAATCTCCCCCCAGGATAAGGCCTCAGTGCAAAATGGATACATGACTATTCAAAGGCATTTTAGGATTAATATTATGTTCAGAAGGTAAAGCTTCATGAAGAAGAGATGGGAAAAGATATTGTTCAGAATTTTAAGTAGAATTTAAAGAAAGACACATAAGCTCAAAAACCCTAAGGAGAGTCCGAAGATAAACTTATGGGCTCTAGTCCTCTTCTTGAGTCATATAATGCTACTTCTTAACAATAAGTCTATTATTGGTGTCGGTGGATAAAGAAAAAAACGAGAAGGATGCTAATGATAGGGAAGGGACACTGAAGAAGAGATAGAGGAGATAGACCTAAAAGAGGACTAATGTTATGTAACCGAGTCACAAAATAGAAGAAAATATAGGTCAATGACTTTAAAATTAGCCTCTTCTAGGGGGAAACCTCCTTTGCATTACACAAATGAATAATGATTGGATGATTCAAATGACAAAACCTCCTTTTTATATATAGGAGTTTAAAGGGTCACAATATAATCAAAGCTGACATAACAATAATAATGTAAGGGCACAACAACAAAAGTAGTGGGCTTCTATGGGGCACAATAGTAACAATAAGGGGGCTACACTAATAACAATGAGTGAACACACTAGTGTTATAGGGACGTATCATGCCTGTCTCCTTCAAAAAGTGTGTTGCCCTCAACGATTGAGTAGTTCTAGATGCTTATGTATAAAATTCTCATCCTCCCATATGGAATCTTCCACGGGTAAGTTCTTCCACTTGATTAGATACT
>APFE030070630.1:136160-152751 GCA_000404065.3 Pinus taeda | reverse complement strand
AAATCTCCTTCGCTACTTGCCTGCCTCCGCTGCTCAATACCTGCTCAAGAACTGATGATAATTCCAAGGAAACCACGTATTTACTTGGAAAAATCACGTGAGCACAAGCTACAATGTGGGAAAATACGTGGGCAAACTCATTGGCATACTCAATCCCTTGATTGTGCAAGATCTGATGCACAACTATAGTCACAACTGATAGCAATCTGATTCTCTAACACCTGTCCCTGCTGACTTGAACATGCACTGACATGCAACTGAGTTAACTGATGTATTCATTAGTTGTATTATGAGTTAATAACTTGTGAATTAATTAATAACTAATTCACCCAACTCATCTCTAGTCTATTTGCCAGTTAGACTAAATACAACCAGTTTAACAAAGCTAAACTGAACACAACTCCATCAACTGCACCTCCAGTCCACTAAACTCAACTCACTTGAGTTCTAACTGAAGTCCTGCATGCAAATATTAGTCATCCCATAGGTAACCACGTATTTCCTTCTGGGATCTGCATGTACCACATCCGTAGCTCATCCTGAAGTGCTCCAAGAGAATAAGACAAAGTTTATAGTCTAAATATTATTATGAGCTAATAATATTTGACTGTTCTATATTTAGACTGAGCAGTCACTCCGCTGTGATCTAAAAATAGAAGTCCATCTATTTTTCCAACTTGATCAATCATCCATAAACAACAACCTGCAATCCATAGACATGATCCATATGTCTAAAAATAGACATAGTCTAAAAATAGACTTGCGCCAAAAATAGCCTGCGGGCCCACTTAGTGAAGGTGACTCTTTTCACTAAGCTCCATCATCTTGTTGCAATCTCAACAATAAGAACCAATGGAATGAACACACAAACTCAAAAATACTGAAAGTAAATCAATCATTAAACTATAAAACAGAGTAATTAAACTACAGAAAGGTAAACTATAAAATAGGGAACAGTAGTGAAATCCACCAGTGAACGGGCCCAAGCTGTGAGTGATTACTGCTTTCTTACTTCAGAATCTCGTAAATGAACAACACAAATTATATATTATTCATCAAATTCAAATGTCATTACAGAATGATGTCTTTCAGAGTAATGCTCTGTATATTAAAATCACAACTAAAGTAAACAATGAAAAGTTAAGTCCCTATCCTTTTCGTCCTTCCCTTCTTATAGTCAAAGAGGAAAAGAGATAAATGTGATTCCTCAGGATAAGGAGATCTTGAGGAATTCACAACTAAATTCTATTATTAGAAATTCTTCTATCTTGTGATGATCCTCCTGATTTACTTCTCGATTTGACTACACAAGACACGCGTTATTTCCTTTGTTTAGCCTTTGTTGTTCAAAGTTGTTTCATTCGCCAATTTATGCATAATAAACAACAAAGGTTAGTTTTGATAGTCAAATTGCATCAGAAGCAGTTTCATTCATTTTCTATCGAAATATTATCAAAACCTTATTACGTCATTGAACAAATGCATAACAAGGATGAAAAAAATAGTTTAATCAAGGGTAAATATACACTAGTTGCACAACGCAACAATTCCTTTAATACTGAATCACTCAAGCTAGTTATCGTCTGAGGAACCAAGGAATATGTAATGGAAACCCTCAACATGATATCTGGAGGAGATTTCTACCAATTTCCTTATAGTGACATCAAAATTGTATTCAATAATTACTCTAGGGCTACTAGGAATAAGGTATTGGCTTAGTGGGTCTTCACCCAGGTTCAGAGTTAAGGTTTCCAAGCAAATCCATACACTACTAGTCCTTTTGGCATCAATCCATACAACACAGACTGAAGTATCACCCGAAGTAGTATGGGGGGATGTTGGAACCACATTTCCACACCCAGAGATGAGCGTGATGCCTTTTTATGTCCTAAAACTACCCTTGCGAATATCGATAAGCCCTTAAGAATTATCGATATAACTTCCTCTTAATAGCCTCTAAACCTTCGCGAAGGTCTATGACTGTCTTTCGCAGACCCTAAATAGGCGAATGAGCCACTTACATGCCTCTCTGATTACTTCTAATGTTGTTATTACCCAGATCAACTCAAGTGTTTGATATCTTTAACATAACCCAATATATTCTTCACGTAAACAATTATTATTATTTGCATTCATATGATAATACAAATCATGTAAAATCATGCATCAATACAAAACTAATTCATAAACCCATCATTCATCATAACATAATTGCATTCATTCATAACAGAAGTAAATGGACAAAACAAAAATATTTCTAGAATAACCTCTTTATTGATACATTAGTTCTTCTTACAGACTCAAGACTTCTTATGCACTCAGTTGTAAGGGTTTGCACACTCAGTTACAGACTCTTCTCTAGGCCTTTGCGCACACAGCTATAGATCATGTCTTCTACTCTAAGACTCTTCACTTCTACTTGCCCATTACTTTCATTCTTCGCTACTCATGAATTGAACTACCTTAGACTCTCTAAGTCTCTCCTTTTTATACAATCCCATGGTCCGTGAACCATGGGTAGATCTTCTAAAGCCGATACAATTTACATAAACAAAGGGTAAAACCCTTTATGACACTTTACCATCTATGCACTCCATGACCACAACTTGCAGAGACTTTACACTTTACATAACAAAACTTCGGATTCTACCCCCAAACTTGGGATTTTTCTCCAAAATTGACCCTAGGGGACCTTGTCCCAACAAGTCCCCAACACAAATATCATGACTCACCCTTGAGTCACTCTGTTGGCATGGAGATCTAGTTGGTTAGGGTACTTGACTCTCACCCGAGAGACCTGGGTCCAAGTCTCGAAAATGAAACCATTTGTTGGATTAGTGGGTCTTGACCCAAGTTCAAAGTTAAGTTTTCCAAACAAATCGGGCATCAATCCATGGAGCATGGATTGAAGTCTCACCCGAAGCAGTATGGGGGGATGATAGAACCAAGTTTTTGCACCCAAAGATGAGCGTGATGTCGTTTTAGGTCCTAAACCTACCTTTGCAGAGATCGATAAGCCCTTAAGGCTTATCAATATAAATTCGTTTTACTAGCCTCTAGACCTTTGTGAAGGTCTACAACTGTCTTTCATGAACCCTAAACAGGTGAATCAACAACTTACACACCTCTGTGATTACTCCTAATGTTGTTATTACCTAGATAAGTGTAAGTGTTTGATATATTTAACATACAACAAGATATTCTTCGTGTAAACAATTATTATAACTTGCATTCATATGACAATACAAATCGTGTAAAATCACGCATCAATACATCATTAATTCATAAACCCATCATTCATCATAACATAATCGCATTCATTCATAATAGAAGTAAATGAGAAAAACATAGTTATTTATAGAATAATCTCTTTATTGATACTTCAATTCTTCTTATAGACTCAATACTTCCCTATGCACTCAACTGTAGGGGTCTATTCACTCAGTTGCAAACTCTTCTCTAGGCCTCTGTGCACACAGTTGTAGAGACTCTCTTCTACTCTAAGACTCTTCTCTCTTTACTTCTATTGACCCATTACATTCATTCTTAATTACTCATGAGTTGAACTTCCTTAGACTCTCTAACACTCTCCTTTTTATACAATCCCATGGTTTGCGGACCATGGGTATACCTTTTAAAGCCAACACAATTTACATAAACGAAGGGTAAAACCCTTTATGACACTTTACCATCTATACACGCCACGACCAAAACTTGTGGAGACTTTACACTTTAGATAACAAAACTTGGGCTTTCTTCCCCAAAACATGGGCTTTTTCCCTAAAATTGACCCTAGGGGACCCTGTCCCAATAGGCTCCCAACATTCATATCATTACTCATCGTCGAGTCACTCCGCTAACGTGAAGATCTCAATGCGGAGACCTCCCAGATCTACTTGTGCCACTGCAACATTAGTCACACTCTTTTTGGCTTCCTGTTTGACATGATTCATCAACTGCTCTGTTGTTGGTCCTGTGTTGTCCTCCTTTATCTTCTGTTCTGTTCTTTGTATGCTTGCCAACTTCTCCTCAATGGTGGCAGAGATAACATAGGCCTCATCTGGCCAAGGCCCTAATTGGGTCTTGAGGACTACCTCTTTCCGTTGTGCTACCTCCACCCGTTGCACTGCCTCCACCCATTCAAGAAACTACTTTGCCTCATGTAGCTTAGCCAAACACTGTGAAATAGCGACAGTGTGAATTGTCATTCTTTCTTCATCGTGCTGCTACTATAATTCACGAGATTCCATATTCAATCTCTACAAGTTAGGATCCTCCTCGAATGTTGTGACTACCTCCATGGACTGCTCAAAGAGAGTGGCGCAATCTGCCATCGCGACATCTACTGTCATGAATCCATCCTTTATAGCTGCCTTGCACTATTCTCTAACCTCTGGTGGAGTTGAATGTTGTGACTTCAACTCGAACTCTGTAATCTTCAAGTTCAATTCAAACTGAACCTTGGACACTTTTTTTTTTCTTTGGGCACACATGCAACCAACTTTCGGATCTTGGTGTCCACTGGTGCTTCCTCCAGGATATGCAGTTCAAGGATTATCCTGCATTCCTAGGCCACCACGGCTATAATATTCTTTTTCTATGCCTTCAGTTTCTTCCATGCCTCTAGCGTGAATATCTTCTCAAATAAAATTTGATCATTGTTAACCTTATATTCACTGATCATGCTCAGCGTGTGCTACTCCTAGGCCTTAAGTTCAATGATCACATCTGCTAGCAAGGTGTGAAGGAACTCAATGAGGAGTGTGACCAAGTTAAGGCCCACATTCTTTAAAGTGTTGACAATCGCCTTACCAGTGGCCACCTCCACGTTCAAAGCTCCATCAGGCAATGTGAATGCCTGGAGATCCATTGTCCACACCAACTCTGTTGCTTGAGTGGTCCCCGATGCCAAACTAGTGGATACCGTGCTGCTCTATCCTGCACCAACCTGAGGTTGAGTTGTTTGAATCTATATCTCATGTAGACCTGACTGTATGGCAACCAGTGCTTTCTTCTCCTACTGCTCAAACTGTTGTAGCAGTTCTGCCATTGTGTCCTGTACCTTATCACCAATATTGTCCAAGTCGCTCTCTATCAAGGTAATGGGATCTAGCGATGACTTGGAGGCTTTTTCTTCTTGCGCGGTCCTTCCTTCTCCTACTTCCTATACCACTTCACCTGGAAGGGATTACTTTCCTTCTAATCTCCGTCGCGCTGATCAAACCACTCTTCTTCCTCTATTTGGGGTGAAGGATATTTTTGGTTTCTATCAGAGGCACGCTCTTCCCACTCTTCTTGTTCTTTGCGGCATGCTCCACTTATGCCTGAGCCTTCTCCGTGGCCTCTTTCTTCCTCTTTTTAGCCAATAGTTGTACCTTCTATCTAGTTGCTTCCTTTTTCTTTTTCTCGATGGACTTGCTAGTCCTGACGGCCTCATTAGAGCGAACACAGGGCTTGTGAGCAAATCCTTAAAGAACTCACGGTTCATGTGCAACAGACAACGCAACTCATAAATTCTCATAATGCAAAGTGTTTCTCGCTGGATGACCACCTATAATTATATGAGAATTCAAATTCAAATTCAAATGTTCCCCCTAAAATCCGTCCATAAATGCAAGATTAGTAGCAAATTTCAAAAGATTTCACGCTTGATTTTAGCCATAAATGCCTTAAATGCCGACCGCCTGCTCCTCTTAACTGTCTTTTGGCAGACAAATCATGTATAGTGATGATAATGGTCACTTTTTGGCTTCACTGCGTGCTCTTCTGTTCTATAGCACAATCCCCTTTGCACTTCTTCTAGTACTAATACATTCTAATGTTTCATGCAGAACCCCTATCGTGCAACTGTGCAGCCTGGGTACTGTAGTTTATAGTCCCACACATCCTTGCATGTGCCTGGAGTGCTAAGACTATGTTACCATCATATAGTAATCTGGCTAGATCCCCAGTATATGGCTTCAATTTTCTTCCATTTACCCTTCCTGGAAATGGATCTCGATTCAATTTCACAAGATGAACTGCTCCACCATCAGTAGTCTCCTTGATAACATACGGCCCCAACCAATGCATCTGAAATTTCCCTGGAAACATATCAAACTTGTAGTCATATAATAAAACTAAATCATTTACCTTGACAGTGTGTAGTTTGATGTGTTGATCGTGCCATGCCTTTTTGGGCGCCTTTTGAACTTACTAATAGAATCTAGCCAAAAATCTATCTTCCTCCAGTTGTGCTATCTGCACGAGCTGTTCTTCTAAGGCTCCATGGTGTGCCATTCTTGTGAACGTCGCTATGCATAGACTAGGCACAATATACTCCATAGGCAACACAACCTCTACGCCATAAAGCAGCCTAAATGGTGTCTAACCAGTAAGCTTCTTACAAGTAGTTCTATCAGCCCATAACACTGCTGGTACACGCATATCCCAGTCATTCCTCTATGCATTGAAAAACTTTGTCAGCGCGTTCTCCAATATCTTATCAAAATGCTTCAACTGTTGCATTGGCCTAAGGATTATATGGCATACTCTTATGATGATAAACTGGGAGTTCAATGATCAGTGCACTAATCGTTTCATTAAGGAAATGTGTACCGCGATCACTCTTCAAAATCTTTAAGCAACCGAACCTGGTCAACACATATTCAAATAGGAACTTCTGTATTCTTTCCCCTATATAGTGCTTCACGAGTTGTGCCTCCACCCAGCTAGTAAAATACTCATTCGCAGTGATGATATGCTGCACACCCATTTTTTTTCTTGGAGGCTGAATCAGTCCTACAAAATCAATCACCCATTTCTTAAATGGATGTAATGACATCTGTGGATTCAAAGGCAACACATCCCTTCGCGATGGCATGTCAATTCTCTCACATATATTGCAAGACGTACAATAGGCTTTGGAATTCTTATGTATTGTTGGCCGCCACAACACAACGCGTAAAATATTCTGCACTATTGCTTTTCCTACATAATGGCCTCCTATTGGGAACGATTCCCATGGGGGTTAATTTTGGCGTTAAAAACCCAAGTTTTGGGGAAAAAGGCCCAAATTTTGAATAAAGAAATGTAAAGTCTCTGCATTTTGTGGTCACGAAGCGTGAAGATATCAAACCACTCTTCTTCCTCTATTTGGGGTGAAGGATATTTTTGGTTTCTATCAGAGGCACGCTCTTCCCGCTCTTCTTGTTCTTTGGGCCATGCTCCACTTATGCTCGAGCCTTCTCCGCGGCCTCTTTCTTCCTCTTTTCAGCCAATAGTTGTACCTTCTATCTAGTTGCTTCCTTTTTCTTTTTCTCCATGGACTTGCTAGTCCTGACGGCCTCATTAGAGTGAACACAGGGCTTGTGAGCAAATCCTTAAAGAACTCACGGTTCATGTGCAACAGACAACGCAACTCATAAATTCTCATAATGCAAAGTGTTTCTCGCTGGATGACCACCTATAATTATATGAGAATTCAAATTCAAATTCAAATGTTCCCCCTAAAATCCGTCCATAAATGCAAGATTGGTAGCAAATTTCAAAAGATTTCACGCTTGATTTTAGCCATAAATGCCTTAAATGCCGACCGCCTGCTCCTCTTAACTGTCTTTTGGCAGACAAATCATGTATAGTGATGATAATGGTCACTTTTTGGCTTCACTGCGTGCTCTTCTATTCTATAGCACAACCCCCTTTGCACTTCTTCTAGTACTAATACATTTTAATGTTTCATGCAGAACCCCTATCGTGCAACTGTACAGCCTGGGTACTGTAGTTTATAGTCCCACACATCCTTGCATATGCCTGGAGTGCTAAGACTATGTTACCATCATATAGTAATCTGGCTGGATCCCCAGTATATGGCTTCAATTGTCTTCCATTTACCCTTCCTGGAAATGGATCTCGATTCAATTTCACAAGATGAACTGCTCCACCATCAGTAGTCTCCTTGATAACATACGGCCCCAACCAATGCATCTGAAATTTCCCTGGAAACATATCAAACTTGTAGTCATATAATAAAACTAAATCATTTACCTTGACAGTGTGTAGTTTGATGTGTTGATCGTGCCATGCCTTTTCGGGCGCCTTTTGAACTTACTAATAGAATCTAGCCAAAAATCTATCTTCCTCCAGTTGTGCTATCTGCGCGAGCTATTCTTCTAAGGCTCCATGGTGTGCCATTCTTGTGAACGTCGCTATGCCTAGACTAGGCACAATATACTCCATAGGCAACACAACCTCTACGCCATAAAGCAGCCTAAATGGTGTCTAACCAGTAAGCTTCTAACAAGTAGTTCTATCAGCCCATAACACTGTCGGTACACGCATATCCCAGTCATTCCTCTATGCATTGAAAAACTTTGTCAGCGCGTTCTCCAATATCTTATCAAAATGCTTCAACTGTTGCATTGGCCTAAGGATTATATGGCATACTCTTATGATGATAAACTGGGAGTTCAATGATCAGTGCACTAATCGTTTCATTAAGGAAATGTGTGCCGCGATCACTCTTCAAAATCTTTAAGCAACCGAACCTGGTCAACACATATTCAAATAGGAACTTCTGTATTCCTTCCCCTATATAGTGCTTCACGAGTTGTGCCTCCACCCAGCTAGTAAAATACTCATTCGCAGTGATGATATGCTGCACACCCATCTTTTTTCTTGGAGGCTGAATCAGTCCTACAAAATCAATCGCCCATTTCTTAAATTGATGTAATGACATCTGTGGATTCAAAGGCAACACATCCCTTCGCGATGGCATGTCAATTCTCTCACATATATTGCAAGACGTACAATAGGCTTTGGAATTCTTATGTAGTGTTGGCCGCCACAACACAGCGCGTAAAATATTCTGCACTATTGCTTTTCCTACATAATGGCCTCCTATTGGAAACGATTCCCATGGGGGTTAATTTTGGCGTTAAAAACCCAAGTTTTGGGGAAAAAGGCCCAAATTTTGAATAAAGAAATGTAAAGTCTCTGCATTTTATGGTCACGAAGCATGAAGATATCAAACCACTCTTCTTCCTCTATTTGGGGTGAAGGATATTTTTGGTTTCTATCAGAGGCACGCTCTTCCCGCTCTTCTTGTTCTTTGGGGCATGCTCCACTTATGCTCGAGCCTTCTCCACGGCCTCTTTCTTCCTCTTTTCAGCCAATAGTTGTACCTTCTATCTAGTTGCTTCCTTTTTATTTTTCTCCATGGACTTGCTAGTCCTGACGGCCTCATTAGAGCGAACACAGGGCTTGTGAGCAAATCCTTAAAGAACTCACGGTTCATGTTCAACAGACAACGCAACTCATAAATTCTCAGAATGCAAAGTGTTTCTCACTGGATGACCACCTATAATTATATAAGAATTAAAATTTAAATTCAAATGTTCCCCCTAAAATCTGTCCATAAATGCAAGATTGGCAGCAAATTTCAAAAGATTTCACGCTTGATTTTAGCCATAAATGCCTTAAATGCCGACCGCCCGCTCCTCTTAACTGTCTTCTGGCAGTCAAATCATGTATAGTGATGATAATGGTCACTTTTTGGCTTCACTGCGTGCTCTTCTGTTCTATAGCACAACCCCCTTTGCACTTCTTCTAGTACTAATACATTTTAATGTTTCATGCAGAGCCCCTATCGTGCAACTGTACAACCTGGGTACTGTAGTTTATAGTCCTGCACATCCTTGCATATGCCTGGAGTGCTAAGACTATGTTACCATCATATAGTAATCTGTCTGGATCCCTAGTATATGGCTTCAATTGTCTTCCATTTACCCTTCCTGGAAATGGATCTCGATTCAATTTCACAAGATGAACTGCTCCACCATCAGTAGTCTCCTTGATAACATACGGCCCCAACCAATGCATCTGAAACTTCCCTGGAAACATATCAAACTTGTAGTCATATAATAAAACTAAATCATTTACCTTGACGGTGTGTAGTTTGATGTGTTGATTGTGCCATGGCTTTTTGGGCGCCTTTTGAACTTACTTATAGAATCTAGCCAAAAATCTATCTTCCTCCAGTTGTGCTATCTGCGCGAGCTGTTCTTGTAAGGCTCCATGGTGTGCCATTCTTGTAAACGTCGCTATGCGTAGACTAGGCACAATATACTCCATAGGCAACACAACCTCTACGCCATAGAGCAGCCTAAATGGTGTCTAACCAGTAAGCTTCTTACAAGTCGTTCTATCAGCCCATAACACTGCCGGTACACGCATATCCCAGTCATTCCTCTATGCATTGAAAAACTTTGTCAGCGCGTTCTCCAATATCTTATCAAAATGCTTCAACTGTTGCATTGGCCTAAGGATTATATGGCATACTCTTATGATGATAAACTGGGAGTTCAATGATCAGCGCACTAATCATTTCATTAAGGAAATGTGTACCGCGATCACTCTTCAAAATCTTTAGGCAACCGAACCTGGTCAACACATATTCAAATAGGAACTTCTGTATTCTTTCCCCTATATAGTGCTTCACGAGTTGTGCCTCCACCCAGCTAGTAAAATACTCAGTCGTAGTGATGATATGCTGCACACCCATATTTTTTCTTGGAGGCTGAATCAGTCCTACAAAATCAATCGCCCATTTCTTAAATGGATGTAATGACATCTGTGGATTCAAAGGCAACTCATCCCTTCGCGATGGCATGTCAATTCTCTCACATGTATTGCAAGACATACAATAGGCTTTGGAATTCTTATGTAGTGTTGGCCACCACAACACAACGCGTAAAATATTCTGCACTATTTCTTTTCCTACATAATGGCCTCCTGTTGGGAACGATTCCCATGGGGGTTAATTTTGGCGTTAAAAACCCAAGTTTTGGGGAAAAAGGCCCAAATTTTGAATAAAGAAATGTAAAGTCTCTGCATTGTGTGGTCACGAAGCGTGAAGATATCAAACCACTCTTCTTCCTCTATTTTGGGTGAAGGATATTTTTGGTTTCTATCAAAGGCACGCTCTTCCCGCTCTTCTTGTTCTTTGGGGCATGCTCCACTTATGCTCGAGCCTTCTCCGCGGCCTCTTTCTTCCTCTTTTCAGCCAATAGTTGTACCTTCTATCTATTTGCTTCCTTTTTCTTTTTCTCCATGGACTTGCTAGTCCTGACGGCCTCATTAGAGCGAACAAAGGGCTTGTGAGCAAATCCTTAAAGAACTCACGGTTCATGTTCAACAGACAACGCAACTCATAAATTCTCAGAATGCAAAGTGTTTCTCGCTGGATGACCACCTATAATTATATAAGAATTCAAATTTAAATTCAAATGTTCCCCCTAAAATCCGTCCATAAATGCAAAATTGGCAGCAAATTTCAAAAGATTTCACGCTTGATTTTAGCCATAAATGCCTTAAATGCCGACCGCCCGCTCCTCTTAACTGTCCTCTGGCAGTCAAATCATGTATAGTGATGATAATGGTCACTTTTTGGCTTCACTACATGCTCTTCTGTTCTATAGCACAACCCCCTTTGCACTTCTTCTAGTACTAATACATTATAATGTTTCATGCAAAGCCCCTGTCGTGCAACTGTACAGCCTGGGTACTGTAGTTTATAGTCCTGCACATCCTTGCATATGCCTAGAGTGCTAAGACTATGTTACCATCATATAGTAATCTGTATGGATCCCCAGTATATGGCTTCAATTGTCTTCCATTTACCCTTCCTGGAAATGGATCTCGATTCAATTTCACAAGATGAACTGCTCCACCATCAGTAGTCTCCTTGATAACATACGGCCCCAACCAATGCATCTGAAATTTCCCTGGAAACATATCAAACTTGTAGTCATATAATAAAACTAAATCATTTACCTTGACGGTGTGTAGTTTGATGTGTTGATCGTGCCATGCCTTTTCGGGCTCCTTTTGAACTTACTGATAGAATCTAGCCAAAAATCTATCTTCCTCCAGTTGTGCTATCTGCGCGAGCTGTTCTTCTAAGGCTCCATGGTGTGCCATTCTTGTGAACATCGCTATGCGTAGACTAGGCACAATATACTCCATAGGCAACACAACCTCTACACCATAGAGCAGCCTAACTGGTGTCTAACCAGTAAGCTTCTCACAAGTAGTTCTATCAGCCCATAACACTGCTGGTACACGCATATCCTAGTCATTCCTCTATGCATTGAAAAACTTTGTCACCACGTTTTCCAATATCTTATCAAAATGCTTCAACTGTTGCATTGGCCTAAGGATTATATGGCATACTCTTATGATGATAAACTAGGAGTTCAATGATCAGCGCACTAATCATTTCATTAAGGAAATGTGTACCGCGATCACTCTTCAAAATCTTTAGGCAACCGAACCTGGTCAACACATATTCAAATAGGAACTTCTGTATTCTTTCCCCTATATAGTGCTTCACGAGTTGTGCCTCCACCCAGCTAGTAAAATACTCAGTTGGAGTGATGATATGCTGCACACCCATCTTTTTTCTTGGAGGCTGAATCAGTCCTACAAAATCAATCGCCCATTTCTTAAATGGATGTAATGACATTTGTGGATTCAAAGGAAACTCATCCCTTCGCAATGGCATGTCAATTCTCTCACATGTATTGCAAGACGTACAATAGGCTTTGGAATTCTTATGTATTGTTGGCCACCACAACACAACGCGTAAAATATTCTGCACTATTGCTTTTCCTACATAATGGCCTCCTGTTGGGAACGATTCCCATGGGGGTTAATTTTGGCGTTAAAAACCCAAGTTTTGGGGAAAAAGGCCCAAATTTTGAATAAAGAAATGTAAAGTCTCTACATTTTGTGGTCACGAAGCGTGAAGATATCAAACCACTCTTCTTCCTCTATTTGGGGTGAAGGATATTTTTGGTTTCTATCAGAGGCACGCTCTTCCCACTCTTCTTGTTCTTTGGGGCATGCTCCACTTATGCTCGAGCCTTCTCCGTGGCCTCTTTCTTCCTCTTTTTAGCCAATAGTTGTACCTTCTATCTAGTTGCTTCCTTTTTCTTTTTCTCCATGGACTTGCTAGTCCTGACGGCATCATTAGAGCGAACACAGGGCTTGTGAGCAAATCCTTAAAGAACTTACGGTTCATGTGCAATAGACAACGCAACTCATAAATTCTCAAAATGCAAAGTGTTTCTCACTGGATGACCACCTATAATTATATAAGAATTCAAATTCAAATTCAAATGTTCCCCCTAAAATCCGTCCATAAATGCAAGATTGGCAGCAAATTTCAAAAGATTTCACGCTTGATTTTAGCCATAAATGCCTTAAATGCCGACCGCCTGCTCCTCTTAACTGTCTTATGGTAGTCAAATCATGTATAGTGATGATAATGGTCACTTTTTGGCTTCACTGCGTGCTCTTCTGTTCTATAGCACCAACCCCTTTGCACTTCTTCTAGTACTAATACATTTTAATGTTTCATGCAGAGCCCCTGTCGTGCAACTGTACAGCCTGGGTACTGTAGTTTATAGTCCTACACATCCTTGCATATGTCTGGAGTGCTAAGACTATGTTACCATCATATAGTAATCTGGCTAGATCCCCAGTATATGGCTTCAATTGTCTTCCATTTACCCTTCCTGGAAATGGATCTCGATTCAATTTCACAAGATGAACTGCTCCACCATCAATAGTCTCCTTGATAACATACGGCCCCAACCAATGCATCTAAAATTTCCCTGGAAACATATCAAACTTGTAGTCATATAATAAAACTAAATCATTTACCTTGACGATGTGTAGTTTGATGTGTTGATCGTGCCATGCCTTTTCGGGCGCCTTTTGAACTTACTGATAGAATCTAGCCAAAAATCTATCTTCCTCCAGTTGTGCTATCTGTGCGCGCTGTTCTTCTAAGGCTCCATGGTGTGCCATTCTTGTGAACATCGCTATGCGTAGACTAGGCACAATATACTCCATAGGCAACACAACCTCTACGCCATAGAGCAGCCTAAATGGTGTCTAACCAGTAAGCTTCTTACAAGTAGTTCTATCAGCCCATAACACTGTTGGTATGCGCATATCCCAGTCATTCCTCTATGCATTGAAAAACTTTGTCAGCGCATTCTCCAATATCTTATCAAAATGCTTCAACTGTTGCATTGGCCTAAGGATTATATGGCATACTCTTATGATGATAAACTGGGAGTTCAATGATCAGTGCACTAATCGTTTCATTAAGGAAATGTGTACAGTGATCACTCTTCAAAATCTTTAGGCAACTGAACCTGGTCAACACATATTCAAATAGGAACTTTTGTATTCTTTCCCCTCTATAGTGCTTCACAAGTTGTGCCTCCACCCAGCTAGTAAAATACTCAGTCGCAGTGATGATATGCTACACACCCATCTTTTTTCTTGGAGGCTGAATCAGTCCTACAAAATCAATCGCCCATTTCTTAAATGGATGTAATGACATCTGTGGATTCAAAGGCAACTCATTCCTTCGCGATGGCATGTCAATTCTCTCACATGTATTGCAATACGTACAATAGGCTTTGGAATTCTTATGTAGTGTTGGCCACCACAACACAACACGTAAAATATTCTGCACTATTGCTTTTCCTACATAATGGCCTCCTGTTGGGAACGATTCCCATGGGGGTTAATTTTGGCGTTAAAAACCCAAGTTTTGGGGAAAAAGGCCCAAATTTTGAATAAAGAAATGTAAACTCTCTGCATTTTTTGGTCACGAAGCGTGAAGATATCATGAGTAAACAATAGTTTTTTTCCCTCAGTCTAGATAGGTTGTGTCAGCTTTAGAGATCTGCCATTAGTCCGCGGACCATGGGATTGTATAAAAAGAAGGTCTTAGAGGAGTCTAAGAGAGTCAGTAAGTGAAGTAGAAGTTGTTGATGAGTCTGTAAAGAGCTAAGAGGGAGAGTCTTAGTGTAGGAAAGGGCTTTTTAGCTGAGTGCGTAGAGACCTAGGGTAGAAGTCCACAACTGAGTGCGTGGAACCCTGTAGCTGTGTGCGTAGGGAAAATAGAGTCTGTATTGGAAATCTGAATCATCCATAAAGAGAATTATTCTGAAATTATTGTGTATTTTTCCTGTGTGGATTGCATGTGATTATGTTATGTTAAATTCTGGGTTTATGTTATAATTCTAATTTGATGCATGAATGTATATGTTTCTATCTGTTATTTGAACACGAGTAAGAATATATGTTTGCGTGAAGACAATTCTAATTGTATTATAAAGTTGGTGAACTGTTAAGATAATTCGGGAAATTATACAGTAACATATGTACAAAGGTGTGTAAGTGCCTAAATCATCGTTTAGGATTGTACGAAGGATGATTGTATACCTTTGTGGAGGTTTTAAGAGACAGAAGAGAAAGTACATCAATAATCCCTAAAGGCTTATCGATCTGCGCGAAGGAAGGATTTAAGGTATAAAACCGACATCATGACCATCTCAAGGTGTAGAAAATTGGTTCCTACACCCCCCCATACTACTTCGGGTGAGATTTTAGTCCACGTTCCGCAAATTGATGCCAAAAGGGCCAATAGTGTGGGGATTTGTTTGGCACAACTAACTTTAAACCTAGGTCAAGATCCACTAAGCCAACACTCTGTATTTATTAAACATAAGCTAGGAAATCATATGTTAGTTTGTTTAGTTTATTGCTAGACCATGCACTAACGTGTACACTAAGTATAGTGCTGATAACCCCACATCCGTGTTGGCAGATATCCAGACTGTGCTGAATAGAGAATTTCGTAGACCAAAGTCTCATGTGAAATCAATTGTGGGATTCAAGGAGATCATAATGAAACCTGAGGAGACATCCTGGGATTTGGATCAAAAATTGAAGTGTACGATCCATGAAGCCAACATGAACCTAACTAATGGGTAGCATTGAACATGGTTCATGGCCTCGCTCTTGCCCCACCTAAGGGTTGTGTTATCACAACAGAAGATTGGGACCCAGGCAGAACCTCTAGAAATCGAAATGAGACTACATGAGACACCAATGCAGGATGCTAATATGGAGGTTCAGAAGATTCACAAAAACTTGCAGAACCTTTGCCTCGAAATGAAAATTCTGAAGAATGACAGAACAACTTGGCGAGAGGCATGTGAAGAAGTCTGGTGCATAAAATGCAAGGGTCAGGGGCATGACAAGGATCACTGTCCCATCTTTGTGAACTATGTTTCAGCAAGGGGACCAATGCCTCTAAGGCCGGAGGCTATGGCAAGGCCAAGTGCAAGGCCCGCACTATGGTGTGTTATATGCTAGGTAGATGGGAAACATGCAACCGACAATTTCCATTTTCTACAGAAATTCATACAGACACCACAACAGCTCATCTACAATTTTTGTCAATCTGTAGGTCATGATGAGCACAATTTTCATAGCTACGAATCAATGATGGATAGGACACCTACATACAACGTGTAGGCAGAAACATGGCCTCCAGACCAAGGCACTTGATCCGGATTTAAACTGGAACGCAATAAATTATAGAGATAACCATATACACAAATATGCAGTGGAAATAATACTTCATTTCATTAATGGAAAATACTGAAATATGCTTACAATCAGAAATGGAAATAAACTAGCTAGGGTGATGGTAGCTTATCTCTGAGAAGAGATGTGTTGGCTA
>APFE030070630.1:121945-132722 GCA_000404065.3 Pinus taeda | reverse complement strand
ACATTTCTTTTGTTCTCATCATGAGTTTTCTTTACTACCCTTTCACCATTAGTGACCATTTCTTGTAGCAACTTATTCATATTTATCTTCAATTCCTCCATCTTATCATCCATGCCATCCATTTTAGCGTCCATGCCATTCATCTTAGCTTCCACGCCATCCATATTAGCTTCTACACCTTTCTTTAAACAATCCATCTTAGCTTTTACACCTTTCTTTAACCCATCCATTTTAGATTCCGTTACTTTTTGTGCAAGTCACACTTGTTGCACTTGGTCTCATAATTTTGATATATCATGTTGCATTTCTTCCTCTTCTTCATGAGTCATGCTAGAGCTTTCAAGTGGCTTACTAGGTGTTTGCATTTTCTTTCCTCGAGGCATCAATTACCGATAATAATGCTTTATTATGCCGTTTTAATTCTTTAAGACTAATTTCTAAAACCAAGCTTATGCAAAAATTAAAAAAAAAACTACACACCTTTTTTCAATTTGTAGGAGCTTGATATTGAATCTGATGTATCTCTGTAATTTTGGATCAGCCAGTTCTAAAATTGCGACCTGTAGTAGAGTTCTGTGTCCTCTTTCCAATGCCACCAGTCTGATCCAAATTGGATTCTCCAAGGAAGAGTTATGCACAATATCCTAAGATGACCTGATTATAGACCTTTCCAGAAGAGTGAACTTGTATGAAGTGCCACGTGTCACTGTTTCGACCTTTGGCTTTGAAAAATATATATAAGAAACTATAGTCCATCCTCTTTCTATACCTTCTTAAAAAATTTCAATCCGATGCTCAAAGAGAGTTATGGCGATTTTCCCCAGGTCACCTATTTGGAATGTAATTCAGGAGTATGCAAAAAGACCAACTTCCTCAGATCATATCTCCGCAAATATAGCGTGAAAAGCTCTGAAATTCGGACCCAAGGTTCAGTGCGATTTTGTCTCAAAATGGGTTTTTTTTTGTGCTTCTGAAACATCGCAGAAAAAAGTTATAGCGAAAATGCCATGATGACCTATTTGGAGCAGCGAAACCATAGAATCCAAAGCTCTGATTCCAAATGTTATGAAACCAACTCACAAAAATATAGAAAAGATAGATGAATGCCTTAGAAATAAACCTCTTCGAGGGGGCAACCTCCTTTACATTACACAAATGAAAAATTCTTGGATGATTCAAATGACAAAACCTCCTTTCTATATATAGGAGTCTAAGAGGTCACAATATAACCAAGTTGGCATAACAATAATAATATAAAGGCACAAAAATAACAATAGAGGGATTCTATGGGGCACAATAATAACAATATGGGGACAATAGGGGCACAACAATATTAATAAGGGATACAACTACAATATTAATGGGGGCATCACTAATATTATAGGGACCTAACACCCAGGTGCTTGTCCATCTTTTGTATATATACCATAATATTCTCCACCTCTATCTGATTTCACGATCTTAATTTGCTTGCCGCATTGTTTCTCTACTTCAGCCTTAAATATCTTAAAGACATCTAATGCTTCGTTCTTTTTATGAAGCATGTAGAGATACATATATCATGAGTAATCATCTATAAAAGAGATGAAGTATCTTTGACCATGTGAGTCCATGTCTGGATTACATATATCAGTATGTATGATCTCTAATATGTCTGAACTCCTATTGGCACCTTTCTTTCACTTGTTGGTCTGCTTTCCCTTTATGCAATCCACACAAGTCTCAAAATCAGTAAAATCCAGAGTATTAAGTGCCCCTTCATTTACCAATCTTTTATTTCTTTCTATGGAGATATGACCTAATCTCCGGTGCCATAATTTAGAGGAATCTTCACTAATAACACATCTTTTAGTGCCAGTGTGAACATGCATTGAATCATAAGTGACATTGTTTTGTAAATTAATACTGTAAAGACCATTAGACAAAATACCATTCCCAACATAATCAGATTTATAAAATAAACTGAAGGATGTTTATGAAAATTTAAAGGAATATCCAAAATGTACAAGTCTTTAAACTGAAATCAAGTTTTTAGAAAAACTTGGAACATAAAAGGTCTTTTCTAATTCTAAAAAAAATCCACTACTTAAAGTTAAATAGCATGTTCCTATAGCTTCCACATGCGAGCCCATCTTGTTTCCTGATAAGATGCTTTGCTCACTTCCCACTGGCTTCCTTAGGTTTTGCAAACCCTGCAAGGAATTCAAAATGTGAGCAAACCTTGCAAGGAATTCAAAATGTGAATTGTTGATCCAGAATCAATCCACCAGGTGTTAATATTAACATTAACCATATTAGATTCATAACAAATAAATGATATTGGATTACCTTTACTCGCAAGCCATTTTTGAAATTTGGTCCATTCCTTCTTCATGTGTCCCTTCTTTTTACAGATGAAACACTTGGAATCCTTCTTGATATCGGCTTGGGGAGGTAATTTACCTTTCCTTTTCTGATTGGCTTGAGATTTTCCCTTTCCATGTGTTTCCAACATTGCATTTTCTCCTAGTTCCATCACCAGTCTCCCTTCCTCTTGAACACACATGGTCATGAGTTCATTAATTGACCATTTTTCCTTATGTGTGTTGTATGAGATTTTGAAGGGTCCGTATTGGTGCGAAAGGGTGTTCAGGATGTAGTGCACCAGGGAGGACTCCGATATTTCAACCTCGAGTTTCTTCAATCAAGTCACAGTGTCCCTCATTTTCATGATGTGCTTGCGTACACCTTTCACACTGGTGAACCTTAGGGATGAGAACTTCATGATTAGGGTGCTTGCTAGTGCCTTGTCTGAAGTGACGAATTGATCATCAATGACCTTCAGCAAGTCTCGGACCTTTTCATGCTAATCAATGGAACCATGAATACCAGCGGAAATTTTAGTCTTAATGAACATCATGTTTAGGCGATTAGATCATTCCCATCATTCATAAAGCGTGATGTCCGATGCATTGCTGGTATTAGTAAGTGCTGGTGGTTCATCTTTCCTAATAGCATAGTCTATGTCCATCCACCCCAAATGAAGGAGAACTCTCTCCTTCCAAACCTTATAGTTATCTCCCTTAAGTTCAGGGATATCACAACGAATTTAAGAGAAATTTGTAGGTTTTACAACTGCATAAAATTAAATATCACATGCTTATGTTAAAAATTGAGGCCTAAAAATAAAATTTCATGCTTTACCAATGTAAATCATGCTTAAAATTGAATCTAATGACATAAAAATTGTCTATGGACTAAATTTTCAATTCAAGCAGATTCAATTATTCTTTATGATAGAATTTATCAAATTATTCACTTAAGTCATAGTCCTAAAGGGTATATTATGATTATAATTCGATATAAATTCTATCTTAGATTTGAAATTTATGATAAAACTATTAATTCATAATTCTTGTGGGTAAGTTATGAATAATTTAATATTTTATCCTAATTAATTATATAAATATAATAAAAATTCCTGTGGGATAAAATTTACTATATTTAGTATAATTAATTACAATTAATGTCTAAATATTCTTTATGTGATCCTAATCAATCATAATATATAATATTATTTAGTTAGAGATGTTGTGGCTATTATCTAATTAATTAAAAATTATATGGATCACTTAGACATTATTTCTTTTATGCATAAAAATTAACTTGATATGAGAATAATTATAAATTCCATAAATAAAACTAGAACATTTATGCATAACATTCAACGAGTATACTCATCCAAAATAGCATGTATTAATTAGAGCAGAAATAATCAATTCATGCAAATTAAATATAAGCATAGTTATAAATTTGCACAACAATTATACAGATTACATATAATTAAACAAAATAAATATTATAAGCATAAAAATTATGCAAAAATTAGACATATTTTCAAATAAATGCCTTAATTTAGAAAATTCTCTAAATATGGCATTGAGCCAAACAAAGCATGTCTATAAACATCAAGGCAGAGATAAAAATAGCTCTGACACCAAATGATAGCGATTCTATAATGCGGAATAAACATTTAAAAGAATCTAAAAACTTTAATACCCAAGAAATCATACCTCCGGCCATTGATGTTGCTCACACTCCAAAACCAAACTTTCTGTTACGCTTGAGATAGTCCCTTATTTTGTTTTTTGATGTGTTTACATGCGTTGTTGGCTAGATGAAAACTGGTAGTCTCAAAGACCTCCTTGGATGGATGCATGCAGGAAATAAATAAGAGATTCCAAAACTCGCTTGTTGCCTTCTTCCTTCTAGTATCAAAACTTTACTTATTTGTATTGGAAACCCACGTCAAGGCAAGGCAAGTGAGCATATAAAAGCTAAAGAGAGAAAGTTTGTGGTGCATCAAGGCTGCCTACTGACAGAATTAGAATTTGTATCAACGCATTCTGCTATTTTTCTTTCATGAAATTAACACACTCACACTTCGTCCAGAATCTTATCACCTCTGAGCAACTCCCAGGTGAATGTCAAAATCATGCATGAAATCGGTGAATCATATGAAACTGTGCCCTCCCTCAGCTTTGCAAACGCCACCCTTAGATTTACAAAATTCACCCAAAATCTCTCATTCGTGAGGCACTTCCAAGCTTTGCTCACTCTAACTTGATGGTGTAAGACTGCAGGGGAGTGAGTTAGTGAGTTTGGGGACCAAACAAAGGTATTTATAGCCAAGCTTCCATCAAGCTTCTGTTGGCTATGTGTCAAGTGTTCACAGAACATGGAAGAGAACTGCAAAAGGAGTAATGGATCACTCCAGGAGCTCCCAATAAGAAAATTAATTAACTGCAGTTGGTTTCCATAATTGAACGAAATAACTGTAGTTGGTTTCCGTAATTGAAGGAAATAACTGGCAAATTGTTTCCAAATTATCAACGGCCATTGGAAGTCATAAAGAGATCTTAACACACAATTCATGCGTTTGTCTTTAAAACAATATCTAAGAAATAATTTTTTTAAATCAATCATGTCAGCTCGACCAAATAAATCAAATGATCCACAACTATATGCCCCAAGCATCAAGGGGCTAATCACCACTCTGCATGCACAATCTGAGATTGATCGACCTGTTGTCCACATGAAAAGTGGAAAGAGGAAATCTCAAGCTACCCGAGAAAAACCGGCCAGTTAATTCAATAGTGGAAAAAAATGAATTTTGATTCCAAAAACATGGTAATCAATAAAATCGGCCAACCTTGTAAATATATCAGATCTGAAAAACAACGTTCACAAATAGATATAAATAGGGAGAAATAAATCTCACTTATATCAGATTTGAAAAACAACACTCACACATAGATATAAATAGGGAGAAATAAATCTCACAATGGAAATCAATTGTAACACACGTATATTAATTTATATATGTACAAAACAATAATACTCAAGACTCTCTCACATTTTCTTGGTTTTCTCGCAAGGGAATCAAACCAGATCTGGCTCTGATACCATATTAGAAAATAGAGAGAAAGTAGATAGATCCATTAAACACAACACCAAACATAGTATATCTTATTGATATCAAGGGTTATATATTTATAATATCTAGATCATTGACAACCACACATCTAAATAGCTATTACAACTCACATATAGGAAATTGACTACTTCTAGATTGACACCTAGGGACTCACAATGACAACTCACACATTACATGGAAACATTACTTCCAACATTCACCTCCCCATTCTGCACAACTATATCAAGAACCCAAAACTATTGAATTTAAATAGTATCTAATAATGTGTAAGCGATAACACTTGAATCTTACCACAAATTTAGATTTACAAACATTATACTTTTATTCCGACGCTATAAAAGATAAAATGAATACAAGGTTATTTCATAAAACTTGCACTGTGCATTGGTCTTTGGTACTTTACTTTTCAGTGAACCAATGCATGACTGTACATGTTTATTATATGGATTATTGACTTTGGGGTGTACTGTTGTAGTACATGTTAAAATCAACTAAAATATTAACATTGTTCTTTTGGGGTCACAGTGTTTGGGAGGGGTTAAATTGTGGACAAAGTTCAAACATGCATTGCCCCACATATAGTGATATAGTAGAAATAATGCATGGTGGAATATGGACAAAAAATCATGGTTGGTATATCGATGACCCACCCATGTGGTATCGCGCTTTGCATTATCATCTCATGACAACATATGAAACAAATATATGGAAGATGTGGTTACTTGTGAGGCAAGCAGGTTTCATTGTCATTTCGAACAAATTACACAAAATATGCTTCTTCTATGGGGAGGGTATGATCCGATAAGGAGTTTAGAGTGGAGGGTTGAGGAATGGGGAGGGTATGATTCGATAAGGAGTTTAGAGTGGGGGGTTGAGGAATTGTTTGGATAGTCAAAAGTGGTTGGAATTCGGCAAAACAATTTAAAAAATCTTGTAGAAACAGTATTTGAATCATATTTTTGATGGTGGAAATAGATTCAGCACCATCAAAAACTTCTAAGGCACTTAAAATTATGAATTTTGACCACTTTTACTTGAATTTACAAACATCTTTGCTAATATTTTTTAAAATCTTACTAAAATTTCCATAACTTTTAAAACCAAAAAACATAAAAAAATATTAGATTATAGTGTTTAGAGTGGAACAAAAAGTTCATCATTATGTAAAGTTATCTCTGTACTCAACTCAACAAATTTATTCTAGAAACTTTAGACCTCGGCATTTCACACAACTATATACTGAGAGCCGAAAACTAGTGAATTTCATTGTTATCTGCTGGTATGTAATGCTAATGCTTCAATCTTACCACATATCTAGATTATAGGCATTGTACTTTTATTCTGGCGCTCTAACAAATTAAATGAATAAATAAAGTTTAGTTAATAAAACTTGCACTGAGCAATGGTCTTCGGTACATCAATGCATGACTGTACATGAGTGCAGTATTACAAGTTAAAATCAATTAAAATATTAAGATTGTTCCTTTGGGCTTACAATGTCTTTTGATCTCGTTAAATTGTATTTGATTATAACCACTAAATAGATGTACTAGTATTGATAAATATACTGGGTTAATACTAGTGGATTAGATATACTGGTTTAATACTAGTGGATTATATCACTTAGTTAGTGGATTAGATATACTGGTTTAATACTAGTGGATTATATCACTTAGTAAGGTGTGTTATATTTATTATTGTATTTATTATATTTATTAAATTTATATGTAAATTTATCACTAAAGAACTAAAAAGTAAAATATCTAAAATCATCGTGTTTGTATTTTTGTGTAAATTTAGATTAATTATAATAGAGTAAAATATGTATAATCATTGTGTTTCTAAAATCATCGTGTTTGTATTTTTGTGTAAATTTAGATTAATTATAATAGAGTAAAATATGTATAATCATTGTGTTTGCATTTTGTGTAAGTTTTAATAGTATTGAATAACTAGTTAACATTTTTGTTTTTTATCATATTTAGCACATCCAATCTATAATTAAATTAGGTTAATTCAATTTTATTGCATGGTTGATAAATATAAATGTTATAAATGTCTAACATAAAGTAGTATTATTTAAATGATACCAAGAGGTTCTCACTTCACACCTCAACACAATTTAGGTTAGCTAGGGGAAACTGGAGGAAGCTTTTGTATTCATTGTTCTATGGGGAGTGAAGAGAGCTTTTATTGTGCAATTTTCTTTACATTCTGCACAATGAGAAAGCCCTTGATTTCCATTTTCTAGAAAACTTCCAGCACAATATCATGTGCTTCTATTGAATAGAGTGTTCCTTACTAAATACATTCTCATGCCTCCATAACACTCCATTGAATTTAACAGTAGTCATGATATTGAGAAATTTAATGGCGACTATTACTTTTAGTTAAAATGATCCTCCTTAACCTCAAAATCTCTCTGCAAGCTGTACATCAATGTTTCTATGCAGTTTGTATATTATAATTTGAGCTATGCTGATTTTAAATTTGGGCAGTGTAAAGTGGTAAAATAAAATTATTTGTAGCATGATAATTTGGGTAAAACAAAGAAATAGACTCCAATCTCTTCTCGTTGGTAAGATCAAAGGCATTGCTACCGACATTAAACATTGATACATTGTAAGGAGTTCAGAGGTGCGGAGGAAGAAATTTTCCTCTGCACTCCACACAATGTACCAACGTTATGGAGATTTGTTCATCCCCCCACCCCCTCGTTTTTTCTTCCACACCTTTGCACTCTGCATAATGTATAGACATTATGGATATTTTTCCAGTGTTTCCATCCTCTACCCCACCCCAAACCCCTTTGCTTTTGAAAGGGGCCTATAACCCCATCAGTTTTGGCATCATTGGCTAGAACAAAGTTTTGACATCATTGGGTAGAGCAGTACCAACATCAAGTATAACAGTGTCAGTGTCATTCACCGACGAAATGACCACTTACAAAATTAATCTTTTTTTTTAAAATGATTTCTTAGGAATTAACAAATACTGAAAATAAAATTCAATGTAGTATACCTAAGGGGGATAATATGGGGTACAAAGGGAGGTACCCAAGGGAATAATGTAATAATGGAATGGGCAATAGCAATAAATAAGGTGATTAACTCGTATCATGTAAGGGACCACAAGTAGTTAACAATAATGTAATAAGCCCATGGTATTAGTATTGAAGGAATCATGGTAATGACCCATGGTATTGTATGTATGAGGCCTATATAGAGGCTAGACACTCCACATTGAGAGATGTCAAGGAATATTGTATGAACAGGCATATGGCTTGTGGAGTGTTTTCCTTCCTTAAGGAGTGATTGTATGGTGTTGCCCTACCTTAAGGGTTTGATTAATAAAGAAGCAATTCTATCTATTCAAATCTTGTTATTTCTGAGTTTATTTGCATTGTCTTATATTTTCATATCAAATCCATAACAAGTGGAATCAAAGCACTTTCTTGGGCAAAACAAATAATATTTTTTTTAGGAATTTTTTGGGGCGGTGAGTTTGCAAATTAGATTTGTACATTTTGGTGCAAAATCTGCAAAATTTAATTACAGATTTGGATTATTTGTGAAAAAATACTCGAGTTAAAAAAAAAAAAAAAAAAAAAAAAAAAAAAAAAAAAAAAAAAAAAAAAAAAAAAAAAAAAAAAAATAAAATAAATAAATAAATAAATTCGGCTGAATCAGAGACAAAACATGTTAAGGGGGGTGGAATGTAGTATACCTAGGGGGGATAATATGGGGTACAAAGGGAGGTACCCAAGGGAATAATGTAATAATTGAATGGCCCATAGTAATAAATAAGGTGGTTAACCTGTATCATGTAAGGGACCACAAGTAGTTAGAAATAATGTAATAAGCCCATGGTATTAGATAGATGGTATTGAGGGAACCATGGTAATTACCCATGGTATTGTATGTATGAGGCTTATATAGAGGCTAGAGACTTCACATTGAGGGATGTCAAGGAATATTGTATGAACAGGCATATGGCTTGTGGAGTGTTCTCCTTCTTTAAGGAGTGATTGTATGGTGTTGCCCTATCTTAAGGGTTTGATTAATAAAGAAGCATTTCTATCTATTTCTATTTTGTTATTTCTAGGTATGTTTGTATCATTTCATATATTTGTAGGTCAGATCTATAACAAGTGGTATCAAAGTTATAACAGTCAATGTCATTTACCGACGGAATGACCACTTACAAAATTAATATTTTTTAAAATATTTTTTCTTAGGAATTAACAAATACTAAAAATAAAATTTCCTCTATGAGGGGAATTATGTCACATCAAGGCTTGCTCAGCCATTAGAAAATTATAAATATGATTTCTAGAAATTAGAAAATTATTCTTGAATTTATAAAAAAATAAGAATATTCAACATTTTCCTGAAACTTTGGTTAAAATTGCAAAATCTCAGCAAAATAATCTAGAGCCAATGGACTTTGGCTACGAGGCGAGTGCTATAGTCCCTGGCATCTTTCCATAAAAAAAAAGTTCCAAAATAAATTTGATATATAATAAAATCAATATTGTCTTTTTTTTTTAAATACAAACACATAAAAAATCATATTTCCGTAAACATGAATGGCCTTTTTTTGTTTTTACGATAGAATAAAAAAGTTCCAAAATAAATTTGATATCTAATAAAATCAATATTGCCCTTTTTGTTAAATACAGAGACATAAAAAATCATATTTCCTTAAACATGAATTGCTTTTTTTTTTTGTTTTGACGATAGAATAAAAAATCTTTTCAAAAAAGACTTGAAAGAATATCTTACAAAAAAAACCCTTAATCCCTAAATCAAAGTTTCATAAAGAATACCATTTCTACTAATACTTAAAAAAATCCTCTTAGCAATGTATTATTTTGCATCTCTCATTTGACTATAATAAAAAATAAATATATTTTAAATATTATCCTATAATAATCTAAATAAATATATTTTAAATATTATCAATCTGATAGTCTCATTTTGGGATCCTGGGAAAAATCTATGTGTATATGTGTTATCCTCTCAGCATTGTTTATTTTCTGTTTTTTAGAATTCGTATGCAGATGGTTCCCAACTTCACGAAAATAGCTGTCGGCTCAGTTCTGTCCGCCTCTGGGGAGCAAGCTCCTGCCCATATTGTCAGTGAAGCCCCAGCTCCCTATTGGATCCCTATAATACTAGTGATTACCCCATTACTATTGTAGTTGTACCCCTTATTAATATCGTTGTGCCCCTATTGTCTCCATATTGTTATTACTGTGCCCCATAGAATCCCTCTATTGTTATTTTTGTGGCTTTATAT
>APFE030070630.1:65495-103108 GCA_000404065.3 Pinus taeda | reverse complement strand
TTTTTAATTGTTTTTATTTTTTTTCAATATCTGAATTTTTTGTTTTCTTTTGTATTTTTCATTTTTATTTCTTTATACATTTATTTTTTTATTTTGGTTTTTATTTTCATTTTTTCTCTACAGGGTCTGTGTCGATGCTCGTCTAACAACCCAATCCCATTATGGGTAATTTGATAGTTGATTTTGAAATTTTTGTTATAATGAATCGAGTCTGCCCCCACAATGTATCAATTTCATGGTTGGTCTTTAAGTTTTCGTTACAAGTGGTCGAGTTCACCTACATTGCGTGTCAATTTGATGGTTGATTTACAAATTTTTGTTGCAATGTATCGAGTTGTCTTAGGCTAAGATTTTAAAATCGCTATATATTTTGCATTTAAAAAATAAATTACTCTTGTGTGTTCATTTTTAATGTTTTTTGTCATAATCTTTTTTCATAATGTCATGTTTGAAATATTTTGAAAACTTGAGATTTTTTTGTAGTTGTAATCTTTGGTTTTAATTACATGGTTGAAAAATTGTCAAGATTTTAATATTTTTCTAAGTCATGATATTTTATCTTTAATGCTATGGTCGAAAACAATTACAATTTCAAGGTTTTTAGAGTCAAGATATTTTATCTTTAACAACATGGATGGAAATAGTTGGAATTATCAAGATTAGAGACATGATATTTTATATTTAACATTATGTTCGAGAATTGTTGGAATTTTACAGTTTTTTCAGAGTCCGTATATTTTCTCTTTAACTCCATTGCGAAAAAATGTCAAAATTGTAACCTGATTTTTTTTTTTTTTAATTCCAGAATAGACAATTTTTTTTTAAGGGTGCCTTTTTATCCATTTAAAAAAAAAAAAGATTTTTACTTCCATTTAAAAAAAATGTTGAAAATTTACCCTAAAAAAAAACATCGTTCTGGAATAAACAATTTTCATTTTTGGGTTGTTTTTTCATGTTTTTTGTTGGGGTTTTTGGGTTTGAGTACCCGTTTTGATGTAATAGTTCCCATTTCATCGGTAACTATGTTTAGTCTATAGGTACTCAACAACTCTTTCTCTTTATCCCTAGGTCCCCCTTCAGGATAGTACTATTGCATTTTTAATTGTGGTCTTATTTCTCTCTCCAACTGTGTAAGTCTCCCTCATACAACTTAAATTGGGAGTCTCACAAATCTCACACTCTTGCTAACCCAAAGAGGCGTTATGTTCTCTTATGTCTGATTGTAACCAATGCATTTCTTACCATTCCAATGGTGGTCAGGTCATATTAATGGATGAGACTCCTACACCAAACATTGTGAGGCTAATTGGGACTTCACATCAGGGAGATCCCCTTATAATGTTGGCAGAACCTAGCACCGTCAACATTTTTGGTGCTAGAAGGAGGGCCAGACGACAAGATGAGCATGTGAAGTCTATTTGAATCTCTTACCTTCAATGGATTCATCATAAATTATAATCCAAATGTGCTTTTCAAAAGCTTTAGATCTTTCAATCCTCATCGAGTTCTTACATGACTTGTCGCGATTTAGATTCGTTGGAAAGGGTACAATAACCAGCCTTTGTTATGCTATTGAATTTGTTTAATTTTGCCTCTTGAATGGTGTTTATTCAAAATAAATCCTTGAATTATTGTTTAACCTTATATTGGATGGTCGTTTGAAGCAATGGTGTTTTTCTCTACCCAATGTTTCTATCACATTTTTCGATCACTTGGTTAACGAGATTTATTGAGTTTTTGACAAATATGAATATCAGGATGTTATTGATGAAATTGATCAACTTAGAATGGAATTGAATGAATCTCTTGAGCATTTCATTGATTGATTCCTTTAAATTTGTTACCAGTTTCTAGATGAGGGCGTTGATTGGTAGTTCTTGGACGAGAAATTTTGATTCTTAATATAGATTTCAAGAAATTATTTCGAATCAGATCCTTTTGATCATGATGAATTTCAACATTCGAAGGAAGAATCAGATATGCTCTTTGTCCCATGTCCTCCTCCCTTTGATGTTCTTTATGTTGGACCTAAACCAAGTATTGAATTGGAATATCATCTTGCGAATGAAGAACTTATATTTCTCTCACTTCTCTCATCTGATGGTGATTCATCTGACCTCATCAATTAACCATATTCAAATCTTGATATTCCCCTTGTTAATCTTCCACCCGTTGATTAATGATGAACCCTTGGATGATCATGGCCTCGGTGATTTTCTTCTTTCTGAATTATATGGTCATGGTCATTCAAGTAATCTAGACAAATCTTCATTCCCACATGAATGTTTGGATTTGTCAGAGTTTCAAAAGGAGTCTGATATGATTATGAAATATTTTCTTTCATGTATATCTCCTTTCAGTCAAGAATATGATATGCTTACCATTGAAGAATTTTTCACTAGTCTTGAACATCTACCATCTATTAAATCTCATGATTTAAATATTGAATCCTTTTTTGATAAGAAACTGGCCGTGTTTTCATGGAATTTAGAGTCTAGTCAGGTGAGTAGGGAACTTCAACTAAGGCTGATGGTTATGTTAGGTCCCTATCACCATGGAAATATTTGTGATTTCAGTCGGTTCTTTATTTCCTTGCACAAAAATTTCATGGATTTTATCACATGGGATGATGATGCCTTCCTGTGGGATGCTTCTTTTATTCACATAAATTTTTTCAATCCTCGGGGAAGGAAATCTAATTTTATTGTTGAGCTTCCATTACTTCATTCCATTTCAAGCAAATTTCAAATCTGTAATGTAGAAACAAAGAAGAATCTTAATGAATCTTTTTCAGTAGCCATCAAAGAATCTTACACACACGACAACTTATATTGTGGTCAACCTTGTGACAATGTTTCCTATGACATGGATTTTTCATTGTATAATATTTCTTGTGTGTTTTTCCCTAAAGGTTGTGTCCATGACCCAGTTGTGAATTCATTAAAATAAACTTTTTATTCTGGGCCCATACCTCATGGCCTGCACTTGTATGCTCATTGTCAAATCATATATGGTCACAGGCCCAGTGATTATTGTTGTTGTGAAGTCCCCCATTTGGTAGAGCAATTGAGTGTAATACACTATTGTGGTTTCACTTCCTATTTCGTTGATCAACGTAGATGTTTGCATAGTTCCTCTTTTTTCACTGCACTTCTCTTTGTTTTTGCTTTACACAATCACATCCTTCAGTTTAATGGTTGGGAGAAACTTTTATGGTTGCATTAGAAGTTCCACTTTACATGATCTGGCCTTTAATTGTTTAGTTTAGGCTAGGTTAGGTTCATGTAGTTAGATGTGTTGTACTGTTATTTTTTTTCATGTTGCAATTTTATTTTTCATTTTCATCTGTCCTTGAATAAGTCAGTTTTGAGCTTCGAGATGATGTGGCCAATATTTTGTATAAGGAAAGTTCTAGTAGCATGTAGCCATTGGCTTATCTGTCACCCTCTTCCTTGATTTGGTTTGTATCTTTCAAGTCAGTGATTTTCCGATGGAAAATACGATCCTTCAACTGGGAAGCTATAAGCAAACCATGAAACATGTACCTATTTAGGATTCTTGTTTCCACACTTGCTCTTGTTAAGAATGGTGTGATATTGCTTATCTATATGTGTACAATAAGATAACAGGAGGAATTTTAGCAATTAAAGCATCAAAGGTCTAAAACTTGTCTTTGAAGGAACAACCTCTTCTGCTCTCAATAAATTGGGATCCCTCTTCTACCCATGAAAAATAATAAGTTCCTATGCACATTCCTATGAAATAAAAGAAAAATAAAAAGGTGAAAGAAGAGAGGATTTCTGCCTAGGGAGGTGAAGTAAGTGACTTCGTCAGGGTACTGTCTAGGCTCGCTAGCAACAAAACAACGTTTTTTTCCTAAAGCAACTCCATCAGGGTACTTTCCAGTCTTACTGGCAGCGGACCAATGTTAGAGGTGTAAAACTCACACTCTGATTATTTGTTTTACTTTTCCATACTATGTTACCCTTACTTACATTGATAGGATATAATATAGCTTGTTATATTTATGTTATGCTACATCGAGTAATGGAATAGTGCGGATCTGAAGGTAACTCATTGATTGAATCAATACTTCTTGGAGTAATGAGACTTTGTTCTTACAATGAAATTTTTTTAGAGAAGTTGGGGTTCTCTTGGTGTGTCACCAATGTTGTCGCTGGGACAACGACCCTCCAAATTTTTTTGCCTATGTTGATTTTGGAGCCTAAGCTAACTATCATTTCAAGCCCCAATGTTTTATCATGTGGTTTGATTTGTTACTTGACTATTTTTTCCTAGTGTCGCATACTCCTAAGTCAATTTGTTTCAAGCATTGTCACTTAATCATTAGAAGCATTCAAGTTAGTAAGTTTAAGGTTAGGTGAACTCACGATCTTTCTTGACTTAGAAAGTTTCCTTCTAGCCATGCACACACTCAAAAAAGCACACAAAAGTGGGAAAAGAAAGAAACTATCTCACAAAAGAAAAAACTCACTTTGAGCTGATGAAGGCTTACACTTGAGGTGTGTGCACTCCTTTGGGCTAAGGAAGTGCACCCTACCAGGGCGCATTCATTTAGGGTGAGCAAGTGTGCCCTACCTGGGCATACTCCTTCGTCTCGAAGACATGAACCCTGTCCAGTTCCATGCATGAGCCAACTTGTTGCATGAGGGCACACTCCTAGAAAATAGAAACTGCCTTAACTCCTCCTTAACTGATTCTTCATGCGACGACAAGTGGCACTCATGCATGAACCAATTTTGCATGTTAATTTCTTTAAATAAACTTATTTAATCATTCTTTCAATCATCATTTCATCTGAGTTGAGCATACAACTGGAGAATCAAGAAGCCCTTCATCAACCAATGCAGCACGTATGTCACATGCTCAATATTTTATCGTTTTTCATGATTCAACTGTCAAATATTACTTTTTTTTTTTAATATATTGTTTTGAATTTTTTTTGCTAACATTTTAGCTGAATCTTCATCTTGCAAGTGTTCATCAATGTCGCATGCAATTAACTCCTCACATTCTTGAAACCCTACATCTTCCACCATGCATGCGACAATAGCTATAAATCATTACAGATCATTCTTCTCCTCATATTAGCATTAAATTATCCTGTTTAAACTTGTTTCTAAGATCTTTACAGGCAGAGCACACTTCCTGAGCTCGAAGCTCCTTTAGCCTTGAAAATTGCACCCTGTTTAACTCAATTTTCTTCCTGAGTGCAAGGGAAAATCATCAAGGAATAAAGATTTTCCTTTCAACCCTTCGAAGTGCTATAATGCCTTCTCTTTTCCTTAGGGCACATGGGTGCATCATGAAGGCACGAAGCCTCATCATTCAGCCCTTCATCACGCGACAACGTGCTCTCCTTTCCTTGAGAACATAGGTGCACTTTGAATACTTGAAGCTATATTTTCTCCATCCTTTGTCCTTTCGGAGTGTGACAGTGCACCCTCCTTGTCTCCCAAGGCACATGAGCACATAGAGAAGACCTGAAGGACTCTTCCTTTGACTCTTTAGGGTGCTACAATGCGCCCTAACTAATTTTTTCCTCTTTCTTAAGCATATGAGCACCCTTCGTGCTTTGAAAGTGTGCCCTCCTAGTTTTCATGTGTATTTTGCTTGCATGCAAGTTATTTTTGGCTATCATTCACTATTTTTTGTGATCTATCATCTGTGATGACTCTTTGAATGTGATTTACAAGTTTTTCTGCATAGTTAGCTATTTTCATATGATCTTGTTGCTATGAGTGTGATTCCACAAACAAGCGACTGTGCTACAAGTGTCACCAATGTGCCGTCATCTGTTGGAGACATGCCACTTCGTAAAGTAACATCGAAAGAACTTTAAGAAGCAAAAATTGGTGATCCAATTGAAGTTGCAAAGCCCAATGTTCCTATATATGCGGACACTTAGTGTTTTATTGATAAGATGATAGAGATTACCTGGAGAAATATCTACAACATATTCATGTAAGAGAAGCTTTCAGAGGACTTAGATGATGTTCATGCATATATCAACAATAAGAAGTCCATGATATAGAGGATCACATGCAGATTCCTAGTCATGCCATGCACTAAAGCTATTGAATGGCTCAACACATACATGGAACACTCTCACCTTGTGCTTCGCAGTGAGAGTGGCAGTCACCTCACCACCTATTATGGAAAGGATATGCAGACATACCATAAGATGCTCAAGCCCAATGAGTATGAAAATGAAAAATTCTACACAAAATGGGATACACTTGACATGAATGATGTTATCAAACAATGTTGTCGAGAGCCTACCAAGTTCTGACATCACCCATCAATAGTTTATCCGACAAAGATCTTAAGAGATGTATATCAATATTTGATGGTGATGTATTGTCGATGTTTGGGCTTAAGAATGATGAGATATTCCAAGATAATTTGATATATATGCTCAATCTGGTTATGACACATGGAAAAACATTCAATTGGGTAGATATGTTATCATATTAATTAAAGTGACATGTGGGGTAGGCTAAAGCATCTTTACAGGAAAATCAAACTCCAAAATTCCACATGTCTTCATATCTCCTAGATGGAATCTTTCTAGGAGAATTCCCTTGGCCTATCTTTCCATTCAGGATTTGATTAGATTAATTAAAGAGTCCCAAGGCATTAGCAGCCAAGATTGAAGAGTTGAAACTCCTACACTGCGTCACCAAGGACTTCCATGCATATGATCCCAGGAAAATTGTCAGGCAACATTGTCAAAGGGTCAAACATAACACGGGGTATTCATTAATGTGTAGACAAGAAGATGAAAAGATAAAGAACTAGTACAATGCCATAATGAAGAAACTTCCAGCCATGGAGACTAGTTCAAACCACGATCCATCAAATCAATACTTACAAGAGGAGGAGGAGGAGTAGGAGGAGGAAATAACACCTCAAGTAAAGAAGATATCTCCCTGGAAAAGGATTAGGTATTCATCGAGCAAGAGCAATAGGAAATGGAAGGTTGATCATTTAAGTACAAGATCTACACAAATAGAGCCAGAGAGGAGAGAAGGGGAAGAAGAAGAGGAGAGAAGGAAGTAGGATGAGTTGCTCGAGAAGCAACATTTAGAAGAAGATGAGAGGAGATAGAAAGAGGGAGAACAATAGAGGTAATCTCAGGAAGAGGAAGAAGCGTGGAAGCTGGAAGAAGAAAAATTGACTCAAGAGTTGGAGGAGGAGTAGTTAGAGGAAGAAGATACCTTCCAGTCCATGGATGATGAGGTCATTACTCCAAGTGAACAACCACTCACATGATGTCATCTTCCATTCAAATATATGGGGACTACACCTCCACCGACAAACCAAGTCATGGATATTTGTAGTGTAATGTTTGATTAAATAAAAAAGAGGATCATGAAACGAAGGAATAGATGCTCTCACAATGATCCTCAAAACTCAGGCTCAGTAGCAACTAAAAAGGTGGTCACCTCCAATGCTAGAAGGAATCTGAGGGCAGTTATGGTGGAAAATTTTCCATTCGCTATAGTGGCAAAAGATAACTCAGAATAATTGTTGAGTCAGAATGCCAGGTTGATAAGAGAACTTGCTCTGATGAAGAAACAAGTAGAACATCTTGCAGAAGAGAACCAATGAATTTCATCATGGATCTCTAATACCACAGAATGGCAGTCAACCACGTTAGATGAATTGGGACCAATGAAGGACACTATGGCATGACTATACGACAAGATGATACTTATACAATAGGTCATGGATCCTCTTATTAGCATTTAGAAGAACACACATGAAGTTGTGAAAATCATAAATATAACAACCAGAGTAGTTGAATAGATGCAGGAGTGGACTGCTAAATATCCAAATGCTCCGCACACATGGAAAATAAGGATAAGGTTTCTGCAAAAATTGACAGAGTGTAGTTGATACTCCACCTACATAACTACTTATAGCTTGGAGCACAATTGATTAACACCATGGATGCCTATAACTGACTGCATAATAGGTTTGTCTCTTACACAAAAGCACAGGATGCCCGCCATTGGATCTCTTGAAGAAATCAGAGGAAGGGAAGACATCTTTCAAGATATTAGGGATTACATTGAAAAAATAAAGCAAGTAAGATCATAGGAAGGCTTGGAGGTAACTAGGGACATTATTCAATAGTATGCCTTTGCACCAGTCAAAGTGCACATGAATCTTTCATGGTTGTGGAATAGTATGCAATCAAGCTCCAAGAACATACTGATAGAGGCATTGGAGGTGAAGGTGTGCTACAAAGGGAAATTTCCAATCCAGATCGAAGCCATCGCAAAGGATTTCAAATCATGACACGCTTACATCACAAAAGAACTCCATGAAGAAGCACATGATCTATCCATTTGATGGGTTTTGTCTTATTAAGCCACCGTCTCATTTGTAAATTATCTTATGTGATAAATGTTGTGTAATGAAGTCCAAGGGACAAATGTGGAATATGAAAAGTCACATATTGGAATGTAACAAGTCATATTAGAATATGAATATCCATAGGAAATCAAGAGTCATTAGGAATCTCAAAAGTTATTGTGTTTGTTATAAATAGCTCCTCATAACTCAAACTAAGGGATTTTGGAGGCCTAGCCTTGGATTATCTTGTACTACATAGGAGATATATTATTCTTTGGAGAAGCAAGTTGTGGATTTGTCTTACACTATTGGATACAATGATTCACTCATGTAACAATGTATCTTGGGATCTTTCACTTATAATCAGAAGCTTAATGAGTCGACATTCCTTCATACATGTCTCATAGATGTAGTTGGACTATTCTGGTTATGTGTATGGTATATGTTTCTTTACTTAATACTAAGTTAATGAATTATTTTTTTGCCTAGCTAGGGTTATGATTGAATGAATGATGTTATGTTTTAACAATTGTTGCTTACTACATTGACTAATCTGTAGGTAGTTAGCAAGTCTTTCTCTTTATCCTCGGGTCCCCCTTTAGGATAATACTATTACTTTTCAAACCAGGGGCTCGTTTCTCTCTCCAGTCGTGTAAGTCTCCATCATACACCTTACATTAGGAGTATCACAAAGCTCACACTTTTGCTGACCCAAGGATGCATTATTTTCTCTTATGTTCGATTGTAACCAAGGATTTCTTACCATTCCAATGGTGGCTAGGCCATATGGGACTCCTACACCAAATGGTATGAGGTCAAATTGGGACTTCACCTCGGGGAGATCCCCTTACAATGTTGGCGGAATCTAGTACCTTCAACAATTCTACGATTATGTTGCTAGTGTTTTGTAATTCCTTCACAACTTATTTGAATTCTTAGGTAATGCTTTACATTTATGTTTCCAACCCTTTCATATTCTCATAATTATTTTATTACGATGTCATTAGCTGTATATTGTTTTCTCCAACATATTGAGAAGATCCTTCATTTGGAGAGCCTTAGGATCATTTTTTGTGTTGTTGTCTCTATGTCTTGTCCTTACCATGGCCACTCATGAAATTGTTAAATGATTCATTCCAAATCCTTATTGTACAAATTATCCACGCCAGTTATGGATTCATTCATCATTCCAAGAATTTGTGATCAAATTATGTTATGTCATAACAATCGTTGAATACTACACACCATGATCTATACAAGTGAAGAGAAAATGTTCAAAATTTCTCTGATACCATATGTCATTTACCCCACAGGAGGCCTTCCTAAATCATCATGAATTTCTGCATGCTTAAGGGCATCTGAGACAATCACCTTTCAGACTTGGTGGTTTTACCAACCCAAGTCTACTTAGTCTGATCTACATCTCTTCACTTGGAATTAACCCATAATATATTCCAAGCTATGGGTGAGTCAAGACTTCACCCTGAGTATCTTTTAATTGGGTAGCCAAGGCACATGTTTGACATTCCCTTACTTTCCACCACTCATTTACTTCAACACACGACAAGTTAACAATCATTCCAAAATATGTGATAATAATTATGAACAATTACACACTAAGAACAATATGCAAACGAAATAAGGTGCATGTATAGTTTGGAATAATTTACCTACCACCCTTTCTTACAATATACCGGTTTATACAATACAATGGTTTACGATAGTTACAAATAAGCACATGACTCATACACATATAAACTCGCTAGTGATGTGATTGTCTAACTATTCATACATACATAATAATACAACTCCAATCCTTGCCAAACTCATCATGAATTATCATTGGTTGTACTGACCATGCCAAGTCACCTATGTTGTGATTCATTTGTATAACCATAGAATAGGTGACCAAAGGAACCAATGTTCTCAACTTTCTTCTCTATTGTACTCATCTCTTTGCATCCACTTAACATTGTTGCACAATGACTTGTTTTCTTTCTTGTTGTCTAAACTCGTTTCTCTCCTATGTGTAGGTTTTAACCCTATACAATTAATTACTACAAACATATTCTTAATAATAAAAAAACTATGCCATGGAAAACACACACATTAACACACATATTTTATCCTTGAAACCCAAACTAGGAAAACCAACAAGATTTTTAATACACACACACACACACACACACACACTTTTATATAGTGTTATAATACAACATATATATCCCATGGCATCCATGAACCACCAATCCATTTACCCTAATTAGAATAAAATTGTAGTTCCTTAACCAAAACTATAATGCCATGAGAAAAACTACCATGTGCCACAAAACCACTTATAGAAAAATTGTGCAAAAAACTACCAAAAATCAGATGCAAAAGAACTGACCCAAATTTTTCTATGGGTGCTACCCTTGAACCCTTGCATAGAGGAGCTTCCACCTCCCTGCAAACCCCACAAACAGGGGGGATACTTCCTCCCATGTGACCACCATACTACACATTGTAGATTGTATAATGTGTGGTGATAATTGTGCAAAGAATATACCACATACCCAACATTCTCCCACTTGTTTTTTTTTGCACATGGGGGGTTGTAGGAGTAGATGATCATAAATATAGGGCAATATATACCATTGTTTGTCTACATCAAGTGAACTTTCTAATGCTCATAAATTTTGTTAATGAATCTGTAATGTTCTTCAAAGTGTTCATTTTTTCTAGTAGCACCTTCTTGTCTTCAATCACATCTCTCACAAAGTGATACTGAACATCAATATGCTTTGTCTTCAAATAATGAGTTGGGTTTTTTACTAGGAATATTTCAATATCACAACATGTCCTTGTAGCTACTTGTACCAACCCAACACCCAAACACAATCTTTGTAACCATATTTCTTCTTTGATTGCATGAGGGGCTTCCATGTATTTAACTTTTGTAGTTGAGAGTGCCTCTAAATATTGTCTTTTTCTTAACCAACCGATTGTTTCTCTAAATAGGTTAAACACATACCCATTTATAAATCTTCCATGATCTATATCTCCAACCTAATATGCATCAATAAAGCCATATATGTCCAACACTCTATCCACTCCTATCCTTTGTTGGTAACACAATGCATAGCTAGTAGATCCATGCAAATACTTGAAATCCATCTTTACTATTTCCAATGCCCCTTCAATGGTTTTGACATATATTTTATCAATACTCCCATTTCATGTGCAATGTATGATCTAGTACATACCATTACATATATCAATCTTCCAAACACACTGACATATGGAAAACGAGACATGTCCTCTTCCCCTTCCTATGCCTTGGGATACTAATCTATATATAACTTTACACCTATATAGGAATAAACACCTTTATCGAACCTATGTAATATTTTCTCTACATATTTCATATTTGACAAAATCTTTGACTTCTGTAAATAACACATCTATACTCTACACAACCTTATTAGGTTTTGGGTTCCAAATCTTATAACCTTTTAGACCATATTTATATCCAATAAAGATACATTTTTCATCTTTCTTATTTAGCTTAGTCATGTTCTCCTTTTGAATGTGTACATAAGCATCATAACCCACTACCCTAATATGTTTAAGAGAAGGTTTCTTATTAGTCCATACCTTATATGGAGTTTTGTCATCCAACACTGATGTGGGTGATCTATTTACCAGATAACACATAGTGTCCACTTCCTCTACCCATAGTTCCTATCATAACTTGGCACCACCGAGCGTGCTCCTTGCTTTCTTAATGAATGTCATGTTCATCCTTTCTGCACCTCCATTATGCTGACGTGTATGGAGTAGTATTTTACCTTACTATATTGTACTTCTTACATAATTCTTCTAATTCATTCCCATAGAGTTCTCCACCATTATCTGTCCTCAACACCTTAATTTTCATCTTTGTCTAGTTTTCCACAAGAGACTTAAACTCTTTGAACTTGTTAAAGACTTAAAATTTATTCTTGAGGAAATAAGTCCATGTATTCCTTGAGAAGTCATTTATAAATGCGACATATTACACAAATTTTTCTAGTGATGGAACCAACACAGGTCCAAACACATTAATATTCACCAATTGTAATATTACCTTTGCCCTTGTGAAACCAGAGGAGAAATGTGGGAGAATCTTATCCGATTTTTATTCTCATATATACAATGTTGACAAAAGTCAAATTATAGTGAGAAATTAGACATGCCTTCTACCATACCATTTGCCACATAGTATTTGAGGACCGTTCTCTCCGATATGTCCCAGCCTTTTGATGCCACAACATAGTCTTTTCTCCAAAATCTATAGGAGTTTTTCCTTCTTTTGTTCTACTATTAGGAACAATAGAACTATTTCACCCATCACTAACAATGCTTCCCAAAAGGTTATATAGATTTCCAATCCAAATTCCTCTCAACAATACTACTTCTCATTGAATAATCCTATAGGTATCCTTTTTAAACACTTTTTTACACCTGCATCATTCAACTTTCTTACAAAAATTGAATTTCTAGTAAATATTGGAAAGTACAAAAAACAAGGGAGTTTTCTAATCCTTCCACCCATGAGCTTCAATTTTACTTTTCCTCTTCCTATGATTCTAGTTGTCGAGTCATATCCTAAGAAAACATCAACACCCTCAAATATTTCATACTCACAAAATTGAATGAAATGTTCAATAAATTGTTTCAAAACATGCATCCTTTTCAACTTTTGAGATTCATACATGTGGCACTTTAAGTCAATGTTACTAAAAAGTGAAAAGAAGTTGAATCTTGATGATGTTAAAGATCATATTTGTTTGTTTCGAAGTGTGAATGATACTATTCAACATTTTCCCACAGTAAATGTCAATCCAGGATCTACTGGTTATTGCAAGGCTAACGCACAATAGATATGTAGGAACAATTGTACAACCCAGGATTGGCCAAGGATTCATCAGCAAATAATAAACAACTGTATCAAAAATGGAAATGACAACAATAATGAACCTATGAAATCAGTTAGATTCACAACATTCACATCAAACCATTACAACGAAAGGAAGAAATACATAAATGGAAAAGGAAAACTAAACACACACTTATTCAGCAATACCTGATCAGGAGAGCGGGCCCAACTCCCTAATCAAGTCTATGATAAACCCACGAACTCAAAAAGAGATCAGAAAGTTGTAGATTTCATTAATATAAGGTTACTATTACAAAGCTCAACTCTCTCATATGCGAACCTCTCTATTCCAACTCTCTAACCTCTATTATACAAAACAATTCCTGAAATCAAGTTAATTGTTGCCTGCGATTACACAATGGTTGTAATAAGCAAAAACTGAATACAAAAGATAGAAAGAGTACGTCTGAAATAATTCTGTGTTTACAGCTGTAGTTTAACAATGGCGTTCTAGATAAATGATTTAAACTTAGCCATTTGGCTTGGAAATATACACACAAGATAAATATTAGCAAGTGCTTTTGGTAATAATCCCCTAGAATATGCTTCAATAATTAATTAATTCATTAAGACATGATTAGAGGTATACCTGTGTGATTTAGGATATGAAATAACTTAGTTAGGAGTGAAAATGTGAAGGAAAATAGGATAAACAGGTAAAGAAAAACATGCAAGTTTAGTTCCCAACATCTCCCCCTGACTGATATTTTTGCATGTCCTCATGTAGCCCGTCACCTTCCCAGGTATGGTTTAGATCGACTGTGATCAACATGCATATGAGAAAGATCGTATTTCTCATCCATATTTGTCCCTCTGGCTTTGGATCCATCTTTTAGAAGGACACATTTCCAACAATAACTGTTTATATTGTAGGCGGGAGTGCATTGATTTGCTGGTAACCAAGGGATGGGAAACTGGAACCTCAAACCTATCTAACAGACCACTCGAGTATGGATGCAGATGATATAACATGGCATTCTTTCTAGTGCTCAGACATAGTTCGGGGCCCCAAAAGGTTCCCTCATTCTGATAGCCGATGATGACAACATCCATCTCCTCTGATAGCTATCCCAAGCCTCATCTTGACAAGCAACCACCTATGTTGTGCATAACCTGGTGCACCACCTCTCAGTCACCAATATTTGTTCTTGACATCCCTCAATCCCTAAGAAGGTAGTATGCTTACTATAAATAGGGTCAAACTGATAATGCTATTTTCGAATGAAAATAGGCCTAGCGATTCGTTTTCTTTGAATGTATTAGAGGCCTTCTTCCACTTGACTTGATTAATGGTGTAGGAAGTAAAAGCTCTTAGTTGAATATCCCCTACATAGCGAATCGAGTTGAATTATTGGTCATTTTCCAAGAAATAATCATGCATATACAGTTCACACAGTAAATGATGGTTCAAGACATCATGAAGTCTCATAATACGAAGAAACTGTATAGAATATTCGATTTCATGGCTCCTCTTGTGATGAATACTTTCTAGGAAAAGGAGAAGGTATTGTTCATGAAGAAACAAAGCATAACTGTGAGCAGGGGGTTGACAGGACATTACCTTGTGAGTTAAGGTAAAAATTTCTTCCTTATCATCTTTGAGCATTAGCACCTTCTCTTCCAGTTGCTCAACCTTCTTTTGTTGTTTTTCTCATTTCTTCCTCTCCCTATCCACCTGGTCTACATAGTCAGTAATAATTTCCGCAACCTATCTATGAATTATGTTTACTTCTTCTTGATGGTATTGCAAAGAAATGGTTCCCTGTTGAAGATGAGAAGTCAGAGCCTGCCACTTCTACATCTCAGCAGTAAAAAAGAATTCTCGAGTCTCAAATAAGTAGCTTATAGGTTCAGTTTACACTTGAGTATTGCAATTTTTCTCCTGTACCTCCTCACTCCCTTTTGTAAGCGCAACACTGTTTTCCTCAATCTCAGTTTGTCTATTTTTAATTGCATAACTTCATTAAACTGAGACTAATACCTTTCCTTAAGGGAAGGTCTCCTTCGTGCACACTGGTCATTGAATTCTTGCTTGACAACAACCTCCTCTACTGGTCTTGTAGCTGGTGTGGGTCTTGGTGGATCATTAGCACATGTGTCCACCAACTCCACGTTCACTCTCACTTCTTCTTTTTTCTTATTAACTTGAGTGGTTTCCTCTTCATTTTCTTCTAGAATTACCGCGGTTGGGGGTTCAACATCCTCAACTTCTTTTTCCCCTGCCTATTTTTCCATATGTTCCAGAAATGTCTCTAGCTCTGGTGGGTCAGTTTTAGCAGGCATTGTGTCTTTCTATAGTTATTGAGTTGTCTCGATGTCCTATGAAATAACATCCTCAACATTTTTCTTCTGTGATTTCTCTGCCACCCGATCATCCAATGTCTTCTTGAAAGTTGACTCAAACCCTTGAGGGGTGGCGTCAACATGAATGTCTTCCTCTGGTGGCCCTATAGGGTTGGAATCCATCACCATTTCTTCAATTTGTTCTCTTGTCACCATTGGTTCTTGTGTAGCAATGCTGACTCCCATGCTTCCAAATTGCTCCGTCTGTGCACTAATGAGTGTTGGCACTTGAGTGGTTGCCTCAACCACTATGTCCAATTTTGTCCCAACAAATTTTAAAGTCGAGGGAATTAATTTTTCCTCCTTCAAGCACTGAGGAGTCTAATATTTCATCGCCCCTCTTGGTAGAGTTACAGGGAAGGAAGAATGAAGAAAATATTCTCCCATTTCCGTTTTGACTTTGCCTACTGAATCATGCCCTTCACCCCCTACATTTGTTGTTTGAGTCGAGTCCCCTTGTGGTTCCTGAAGAGCAGTGTCAATTGTTGGGTATTTTTTCTTTTTCAATTCCAGGGTCCCTTTTGTCAATGGTGTTGGTTCTTGTGTGGAAAAAACACTTACAGTTTTTGCTTCGGACCCCAAGTTTTCTTGGACAAGTGGTGTTGGTTCTTGTGTAGCAGCACCACCGACACTTTCTCCTTCAGAACTTTCCTTTGTTCAAGTGGTGTTGGTGTAAGTCCTCGTGAATTGTAAAATGATGCTGAAGCAGCATCGACCATGTCCTCAATTTCTACTCTTTCCATTTCAACTGAGCTAATAGGCGATGCTGGTTCTTGTGCAGCAACATCGACTATGGCATCCTCCATTTCGACTGAGACAATAGGAGATGCTGGTTCTTGTGGAGCAACATCAGATGTGGCATTTTCCATTTTGGATGAGCCTTCATTATCCTCCTCCCCTATAGGTATAATAACATCAAGTTCTTCTTTCAATAATTTCACAAATTGTGACCAAAGCACAGGAGTTCGAGCCAATGCTTGAATTACCAATAGCCAGACCAACCCATGATTCGTGAGGACTGCTAATACTTACTAAGAGCGGCGGGTGGATTGCGCCATTATTTGAAGACTTTTCCATAGGAAGAAAGTCATATCCAATGAATGGATTTGTTCATGTCGGAACTGAAGTGATGCCAACAACTTGAAATGATACTTGAACAAAATAGTAAAGTGCCCTTCACAGGTAATGTATCTTAACATGAAGTATGCAACTTCACCCCAAGGATAGGGTAATGACTTACGATCATATCCCCTTCCTTTTTGAATTTTTGTTTCTCCGACTTGTAGAAATAATTCAGGGAACTCCGGAAAGGGAGCTCTCTATAAAAACCACTTATGGCCTTTCTATGGCAGTCCATTGACGACTGATATGGCTTACTCTGTGACAGGGATATCCATACCCCAAACTCTAGAATGATCTCCTTCCAATTTCAACACAAATTCAACTATAATAGTCTCGTCAAATCCCTGCAATCTCTCAAAATATATATCCCAACCCGTATCTATAAAGACTTGCCATATGTTTGCATTACTATGGACCAAAATTGTGCTCTCTAGTTCGTGTCTCACAACCGCTCCACCCATTCTACTATAGCTCATTAACAACACTTCAGAGTAGCAGTTGAACCATTAGGAGGGAGTATTGACAGGTAAATTATTGCTGAAAGGCATAGGAAATGGTAATAATGGGGTGTGCGAATGGTAATTTTTTTTTTAAATATAGGAAAAATCCATGACAGATTATGGTAGTAATGGAGAGCCATTATGGTAATTACTCCACAGGTTTCGGCGAAGGGGCTAGTTGATTAACATCCAATATCTATTTATAATTGTGCAGAGTAAGGTGGGGGTCGTGGAGTGTACGTATTGGCACGATATTTTATGATAATGTCAGCAAATCATTGTTAAAATTGATTATGCAGTAATTTTTAAATTATGGTTGTACCTCCCCCTAACTAAAAAATGATCGTCCACAGTCACCTCAAGTCATGTCAAAAGAATTATTAATCAAATTCGCAAAGTCTAGTCAGGTACATACCTGATGCTTACCTAGCATAGTAACAACCTTAGAGGATCAACCGCATTGATAGTGTAACAACATTAGAGGAGTAACAACATCAGGTATTTGGAAAAATTTCACCACTGAGTAACGACACCTACAGAGTAACAACATCAGAGGAGTAACAACATCGAAGGAGTAACAACACCGGGTACTTAGAAAAAATTTCACCACAAATTAGGAGCACCGGAGGAGTAACAACACCGGGTACTTAGAAAATTTTCACCACGAAGTAGCAGCACCAGAGGAGTAACAACATCGAAGGAGTAACAACACCGAAGGAGTTACAGCACCGGGTACTTAGGATATTTTCACCATGGAGTAGCAACATTGGAGGAGTAACAACATCAAAGGAGTAACAACACTAAAGGGGTAACAACATTGGGTACCTAAAAAAAATTTGACTGCGGAGTAGCAACACCGGAGGAGTAACAACATCAGAGGAGTAACAACACCGGGGGAGTAACAACACCGTGTACTTAGAAAAATTTTCATCACGGAGTAGTAGCACCGAAGGAGTAACAACATCAGAGGAGTAACAAGGTACTTAGAAAATTTTATTTCTTCCATAGGATATAAACAACAGCGGTAGTTCCTACAAGAAAACAATTGAGTGGTAACTATATATATATCTATCTATCTATATATATATCTATATATATATATATATATATATATAGATATAGATAGATATATATATATATATTATATATATTATATATATATTATCTATCTATCTATCTATATATATTATATATATATATTATATATATATATATATATCTATATCATTATATATATATTATATATATATATATATATATATATTATATATATAATAATATTTTTTTTTTTAATTTATTTATTTATTTATTTTTATTCAGAGGATGTGAAGGAGGAATTCTCTGCACTAACAACCTTCAAACAAGATTTATCATAGACATGTTTGATGAAGGAATCTTTAGAGGTTGGGTGATGATACAGTTTGAGACAATGTCCATTTACAATAAAAGAATCATGTGTATCATCAATCATGACAAGTTTGACAGTTCCATTATCAAACTCCTCATCAATCTCATGAGGTCCCATCCAACGAGAGAAAAGCTTCCCCTTAAAGTCCTTAAAACGAGAATCATAGAGTAATACCCAATCCCCTTTATGAAACACCTTATTCTTAATAAATTTAGCATGCCATTTTGTTCTTCGTTGCTGAATTGCAACAGTTCTCTGGACAACCATTAAACTAATTTCATCTAGTTCATTTAGTTGTTCCAGCCAGTGTTTCTGGGCTTCTGAAAGGTCTAATCCTACTTCAAGAGATGTTATGAGTGTATTAATCTCAAATTCTATTAGAAACAATGGTTATTTTCCATAGACAAGCTTAAACTGTGAAAACTATGTTGTATCTCACCATGATGTTATGTATGCCCAAAGAGCTTCAGGAAGTTTTTTAGTCCAATCTCGGCGATGTTTTTCCACAGTCTTCATGAGAATGTTTTCTAATTCTTTGTCCATGCTTTCCACTTGACTATTTGCTTGATGGTGGTATGGAGATGTTATTATATGCTTGATCCAAAAAAAATTCATAAGCCTTTCTATCATATGTGATGTAAATTGTGCTCCTCCATCTAAACCTATATCTCTAGGGGTGCCATATCGAGCAAAAATTTCTTCAAACAAAAATTCTAAGGCAACCTGTTCTGTGGCTTTCACCACAACCCTGGCCTCAACGCACTTCATCAAATAATCTGTGTAGAATAAAATATGATATTTCTAATGTGAAGATGGATTAAATGGCCCAATGAAATCGGTAGCCCATTTCTCAAAAGGTTCAAGGACTGCTTGAGGCTGTAACGACATTTCATTTGATCGACTAAGCTAAATCATATGCTGGAAGCTATCACATCTTCAAACATAATCTCTCACATCCCGAAAGATGGAGGGCTAATAATATCCCATTTGTGACACCTTATCACCAATCGGTTTGTCTACAAAATGTCCCCTAGAGGGGTTGTCATGAGAAACCTTCAAGACATCATAGATGTCATCTTTTGCTACACAGCGTCGGATCTGCTGGTTGATCCCTATATGAAAAATATATCCTACTATCCATGAATAATGGGTACTATGACGAATGATCTTCTGTTGTTCCCTGTATCACAAATGCTGAGGTACCTTCCTTGTAGCAAGATAATTAGAAATATCTACATACCATGGAGTATGAGTAGAAATTGCAGAAAGATATTCATACGGAAAACTATCTTCTACATGTGTACCTTCATCATTAGTATCTAATCTAGAAAGGCAATCAACAACTACATTATCCTTTCCTAGTTTATCTATGATGGTAATGTCAAATTCTTAGAGTAATAATAATGACCTTGTGACACACCCAAGGGTTACAAGTTTATTCATCGAGTACCTGATTGTTGCGTGATCAATATGCACAAAAGTAGGATATCCAGTAAAGTAATGCCGAAATTTATTAACAACATAAATAATAGCTAAGAACTCATTTTCTGTTACCATATAGTTTAACTTAGAAGGTGTCAAATTCTTGTTGACATAATTAATCGCATACGACTTCTTGTCCTCTTGTTGTCCCAAAACTGCCCCTATTTCTATTTGAGAGGCATCACTGTGGATGTGAAATGGGAGTTCCCAATTAGGGCCTCGCAAGATCGGAGCTTGGAAGATTAGTTCCTTGATTTTTGCAAAAGCTTCTTCACACTCATATGTCCATAAAAATTTTGCATCTTTAGTTAACAATTGAAAAAGTGGGAATGCTATTTTAGAAAAACATTCTATAAAACATTTGTAATAGCCTTTGCAACCAATAAAACTACATATCTTTGTAGATGTCTTTGGTACAAGAAAATGAAATATTACCTCTACCTTGGCCGGATCAACTTGAATTCCAGCGGCCGAAAGCAAGTGTCCCAACACTATTCCCTTTTCTCTCATCATATGACACTTAATTGTACTCAGAGAAACATGCATTTGTATGCATATTTTAAGCACCTTCTCCAAGTTTTCCAAGCCTTCTTCAAATGATTCCCCGTATGGTGTAAAATCATCCATATAAATATCGACACTATCATCAACTAGATAAAAAAAATTCCTAATATTGCCCTCTGAAAGTTAACAGGTGCATTACAAAGACCAAATGGGAGGACTCGGTATGTGAAGGTTCCCCAAGGGCATGTAAAAGTGGTTTTATCTTGATCCTTAGGTGCTATTCGGATCTGGTTATACCCACTAAACCCATCCAAGAAGTAGAAAAAATTCTTCCCAGCTAAGGTATCAAAGACTTGGTCAATAAAGGGAAAGGGAAAATGGCCTTTCAAGGTTGCTTTGTTCAGTTCCCTATAGTCCACACAAATCTGCCACTTACCATTCTTTTTAGGAACAATAACTAGAGGGGACACCCATTGACTATCCGAGAGAGGGTAAATAAATCCTACATCTAGTAACTTCTGAAGTTGGTCTTTGACAATGTTTTTTAGGGCACGGTTCATTCTTTTCTAGGGCTGTCTCACAAATCGACAATCTTCTTTAATGCATAAATGATGAGTGCATAAGTTAGCATGGATACCCTTCATATCTGTATATTCCCATGTGAATGATTCCTTATGTTCATGAAGGACTTTCAAGAGCTTTTTGGTCTGGGATGGTGAAAGATTCAGGTTAATATTCAATGTCTTCCATGGCTAAATTTCTATAGGAAAACTGTCACAGGGTGGATCTACAGGGATATATTCGTTTTTGATTCCCGATTTAATAGTTTCTTGCATTTCACAGCTCATGATAGATTCTAGAAATTGACGAGTTGGACTAGAAACGACATGGGTTCTATTGATAGAATTATTGATAGTATCATATTCCACTTCATTTTTAAAACAGAGGGCTTGACCAATAGTAAGGACTGCTCTAGTTTCCTCACTTTTGGGTTTAGTCCCTTCTAAAGACAGGGATTTTTTTTTAAATGTTGACTTTTCTTGTGAACTTGGTTCTGCAAGGGGGTAAGAATAGGTTCTTTGTGATCTCCCCATTAGATATCACCATATTTCCTAATCGACATTCGATATAGACATCTGCGGTTGCAAGCCAAGGTATTCCTAAAATAAGAGGGTGACCACCAACTGGGGATTGTGTATGTAATACCAAGAGATCAATAGATAACACCATGAGTTTACTAAAATGGTTATGTCTTCCAATTTTCCTATTGGTCTTATTGTAGACCTGTCTACTAATTCTAAGATAGTAGGGGTTGGTTTAAGATTTCGTATACCTAGTGTGAGCATAGTTTTAGATGTGATAACATTAATCGCAACCCCCAAATCTACCAACACATTCGGGATGTCAATACTGTTAATATGCACTGTCAGAATTGGGTTCCCTAGATCTCTGTATTTCACAAGTATATATTTTCCCAGCATAATGTCTGATAGCTTCCCCATAACATGAATGGTAAGTAGATCCTTTGTTTTCTTCACAGGTTTCTTGGAACAATATTCTCTAATTATCTTAGCATAAATAGGCACATCCTTCATAGCTTGAAGTAAGGGAAATTTGAAAAATAGGTTTTGCAGTTCCCCTAAAAGGTCAAAATCTGGATGAAGATTTTGTTTACTCAGGGTTAATCTCTTGGGATAAGGTGGGTCAATTTGGTAGCCCCGAGTAACACTCAAATGAGGAGGGGGTGTTTGATAGATTTCTAATTTGATTCATTCGCAGATAATCGAGATTTTGGTTCTAGATCTTCATCATCAATATGTTCAATGATAATTAACGAAGTCTGAGCATTCACTACCTAACTAGATCATAGATTTATCTCATGAAATTCTGTAGTAGAAATGCTATATGAAGGAATATCGAGAGTGTCAGTCTATTGAACACCCTTATTATTAGGAATTGGATTAGGTTGGATAGGAATTTGAGGATGAAGGGTAGGATTACTTAAGGGAATGTTGGAAGGAAGCTATAACTTCTATTGTTGCATAGGTTGAGGGAATTGACCAAGAGGAGGGGAAGGCCCTGGCAAATTTTGAGACCATGAAGGGTTTGAACTAGAGTAAGGGAACCAAAACTTCCAAGGTATATATTGATAAAATTGAGGCCATGATGGTGAAAAATGTACTAACTGAGGGCCCATATTTAAATTTCTAAAATATTGAGAAAGGTCTTGAGACATACCTTGATTTGGGCTTTGTGGCTGTAACTACCATGGTTTCTTGGAACCCATAAAGCATAGTTGATATACTCCTTCATTTGCTCCCTGGAACACTTCCTTCAGCCCAGGAAGAGATGGACATGAGCTGGTGCAGTGAGCCTGTTCACATATTGCACAAGTCTCCACAGTATTTAATGGACATTCCTTTAATGTACATTTCTTCTTGCACTAACGACAGAAGATGGCCATGGTCCTTTCTAACTCCATTTGCTTTTGTTTTTCTTGTAACATGTCCATCTGAGAGGATAATGTACTAAAGATTTTGGTCTTTAAGTTATCCATCAAATTTCCGATCTCTACCTTTGTAATTCCCCCATTGGATGTCCTCACCCTAACAACAACTCGTGAAGATGCTTCAGCTTGAACTTTTGCGATGATTTCCTAGATGTAGGTGTCCCTACCTAAATCCTTACTTCCTCTCTTTTGGGGTCCTCCTCTGCCCCGTTTATTTAGATCTCTGTTCATGCAATTAAAACATTAAAATTTCTCACAGCTCATGGCCGAGAGCTGGGTAAGAGGGCTTCCCTTCCTAAGGGAAGAGAATGGTTTTGGAACGAAAAAGAAAACAAAAGAAAAAGTGAAGAAAACCCTAAGCTCGAGGTCTGGAGCAAGGTAAGAAAACTTCGTTCCCTAGGGTGAGAGAGCAATTTTTAAGAAAAAGACAACAAAACAACTAAGAAAATTCTAGGCTCAAGATCTGGAGTAGGGTAAGAAAGATTCCCTCCCGAGGACGAGAGAAATTTTTTAAAAGAAAAGAAAAAGAAAAACAAAATAAGAAAAAAAATCTTAGGCTCAGGGCTTGGAGTAGGGTAAGAAAACTTTCCTCCCTGAGGATGAGAGAGTGGCCCCTATGCAACCAATTGAAAGAAAAACATAAAAACAAAAATAATGAAGCTTGAAACCTGGAGCAGAGAAAGAAAAATTCTCTCCTTAGGATGCGAGATTGATCCGGCTACCAACGCTCATTGTGATCTTACACCTTTGATAGCCTCCCCGGAAACAATGCGAAAATGTTGGTGGCCAAGTGTGAATGATACTATTCAACCTTTTCCCACATTAAATGTTAATCCAAGATATACTGGTTATTGCAAGGATAACACAAAATATATATACATGAACAATTGTACAACCCATAATTGGCCAAGGATTCATCAACAAATAATAAAAAGTTGTAGCAACAATGGAAATGACAACAATAATGAACTTATGATAGAAATTAGATTCACAACATTCACATCAAACCATTATAGTGAAAGGAATAAATACATAAATGAAAAATCAAAACTAAACACACACTTATTCAACAACACCTGATCAGGAGAGTGGTCCCAAATCACTTATCAGGGTTGTGATGAACCCAAGAAATCAGAAAAAGATCAGAAAGGTGTATATTTCATTAATAAAAATTTATTATTACAAATCTCAACTCTCTCGTATGCCAACTCCTTTGTTTCTAACTCTCTAACCTCTCTTATACAAAAAAGTTCTTGAAATCAAAGTAACTATTGCCTGCAATTACACAATGGCTGTAATAAGCCAAAAATGAATACAAAAGACAGAAAGATTAATTGTGAAATAGTTCCGTGTTTACAGCTACAATTTAACAATAGCGATGCTAGCTCGATGATTTACACTTAGCCATTTGACTTGGAAATTTGCACAAAAGATAAAGTTTAGCAAGCGCTTTTGGTAATAATCCCCTAGACTATGCTTCAATGATTAATTAATTCATAAAGACATGATTAGATTATACCTACGTGATTTTGGGTATGAAATAACCTAGTTAGGAGTGAAAATGTGAAGGAAAATATGATAAAAAGGTAAAGAAAAGCATGCAAGTTTAGCTCCCAACAATATTCTCTAGCATATGGTGGCCAAGAATACAACCAAAGAAATGTGGGACACTATTGCCTCACTATATAAAAATCCTTCTGAGAAACGAAAGATGTTCCTAAAGGAGAAGTTAAGGAATGTTTGTATGCAGAAGGGTGAAGGCAGAGATCCCTTTCTCACAAGAATTCAAGATATCCGATATGAGTTTGTAGCCATAGGAGAAGTGTCTCAAACTACAAAGCTTGTGCATTTGGCCCTGAATAGTGTCTCTGAGGAATGGTAAATCTTCATCCAACGCATTTTGGGATTAGATACATTACCTGGGTGGGACCGGATGTGGCTAGACTTGAAACAAGAGGAGATGAGGCGATCTATAGTAAAGAGATCCATTAAAGACAACAACAACAAAGGGTCAAAATGTGTGAAGGAGGAAGATAATTTGGTTCTTCCATTGAAGGGGAAAGAAAAAGGTCCCAATCAGGTACAATGATCATAAGGGGAAAAGAAGAAAAAGGATCTATCCAAGATCAAGTGCTTCAGGTGTGGCGGGTTTTGCCACTACAGTACTAAGTTTCCTCAAGGGAAGAAGGACAAGAAGGATAAGCAGGATCAAGTGAAAACATCCACAAAGATAGACAAAGTTTCCTCCAAGTTGGAGGAACAATTTCTCATGTATGTTGCTACACCTCCAGGAGAGAGGTGGAGTGATTTGGAGCTTTACTCCTAGAGTTGAACAAATATTTGGGTAGGGTCTATTGAGGTGAGAATCGGATGGTGGTTCCTCATAGATCATTACCTTGCTACATGGGCCCATAATATTTAGTAGAAGGAGGATCAATGTTAGCTGATGTGATTAGATGCCAAAGTGACAGTTGCAAACTAGTTGTAATCAGATGTTGAGCACCACAGAGCAGTGTTGATAGCAGAGTAGGAGGCTTAGTGCATAATCAACAACAATGCAAATTTCCTAGTGGACAACGTAGAGACTAGTAGTAGTCAGAGACTTAGGAAATAGTTGCAAGATAAAGACACAATTGATTTAGTATTCTAGATGCTTCTTAGTTGCAACAATAGAAACAACAGTGACAGGGATGTTAGTTGGGTTGGAGTGAAAATGCAAGGTTGGAAACAATACAAGTCGTACAGTGAAGTGTAAAAAACAACACATATGCAACATGGTTCAACTACATTCAATGGCAGATGAATTAGATTTTGTGCAATGGTTGGGGACAATGGCAAGTAGCCACTAATGTACAGTTGTTAGACATCAATAGTGTGGGAAGATTTATGGAGATAGAGTTGGAGAACACCTTCCTCGCTAAGAGGGAGTGTTATTTTTTGTAGCATCGGATGGTGTTCTATTCTCGAGACTTTGTGGAGAGACTAAAACTAATCTGAAATGGAGCAGATTAGTAATGTTGTGCTAATTCTCCATTCAGAATAAAACCCAAGATGCTTATCATTTTCTTATCAAGTGCTTAAGGATTCACCATTTTTTCTTAATTAACTGATTCCTATGAGAGTTTCTTATGTAAATATTATAACCAATTTAACATAAAACATATGTTGAAAAGCAACAAAATAACAACAAAGAACATCAAAATGAAACACACAACACAAAGATTTGATAATGAGTTCACCTCTCTTGGGCTACATATCGTTGGTCCATCTTCCAATGCTTGGGCCTCTCTATTATGCTCAAAATGACAGCAAAAGTGTATTTACAATGCTCAAATGCCTCAGAAACTTGTCTCAATGAGTTCAGAATAGCCAAAAAAATGTTAGAATTGTCTCTTTTTGCATATAATTTGGATAAGAATTGAAGATGTTATGACCTCTCCCAGTTCTCCCACAATTTGTTCAACAAATTCCCCTTTCCTGGCCACTAACCATCAAATTAAACCTAAAATCCACCAAATTTGCCACATTTCGGCCACGAGAGCCATACTTCAGAGCGGGTTCAGAAATCACAATCACAATTGGCATTGGTGGAGAGACGGACGGAACAAGTCCTTTCAAAAATTGCAATTGTTGATTAACGGCAGAACACATCACAATTGGCTATCGATGGAGAAATGGGCACACATAATACACCACACTTTTGAAATTGCGATGAGCTATTTGTGACAACAAACTTAACAATTTATGCACCATGTTTCATAACCTTTTCGCATCTGGTATATATCCACTTGTCACAATCAGTGTGGGACCCGAACATTCCATACATTGCAACCTATTCTCTTTTCACATCTAGTTCCATCAATGTTTCACTATCGATTCATGCATGGTTATTCTTACCAAGACTTTGTGTTACGATGTGATTTTGCAATGTGAACCATGTGGTATCATATATCACATCTTGATGGAATCAAGGGCTGATTTTTAACAGGAATCTTTCGCTGATGCGTTGCGATGGGCCAATTTGCGGGACCAATGATAGAGTGACACTTGGTGCCTCCTGATTGGCTGAAGAGACTTGAACTTGCTGACTGTGCACTTATTTTGCCTGTTTAGCAAACTGATCAAAAATCATTTATGGGATCATCCAAACTACATTTCTGATGAAACAAGTTGTGTTGGATGCAAATCACCGAGATCCATCCAACAATACAATTTCCATTCCATTCTATAAACTTTTAGTTTTGAGCATAAACTTCAGCACTTGATCACTCCTCCCCATTGGAAGCTTTTGGACCCCAAAATATTATATTTAGTTATTGAGCAGATGAGGGTACTATTCCCTCACCTACCCCTCTTCAATCCATTTGGACTTTGATGGATTTGTAGCTTTGAGACCCACTCTAAGGTAATCAACATTTCCCTTCTTTGATGGCCTCATTCTTCTGTCAAGTATGGTGTCTTGTTGAATCTCATCAAGAAATTATGGAGAAAAATATTCAATTGATAGAATCTATACACTTTTTCCTTGATCTTCAATTAAAGGAGGCTCATACAATCTCAAATTTTCAACATTAACAATGGAATAAATTTGCATATATGAAGGAAAATCAAGCTTGAAAGCATTATTACCAATATTTTCTAGAATTTTAAATGGACCATAGTGGATTGGTTTTAGCCTTTTACCTTCACCTTGAAGCCTTTCTTTGCTAACGTAAAGCCAAACTTCATCACCTACTTGAAACCGATGTTCCACATGATGCTTATCATGCCTTGCCTTGTACTTGCCTTGACTGTTTTCTAGTTGTTCTTGAACTGTTTGGTGAATCAACTAAATTTTCTCAATGAATTTCTTTGCTCTGTCTATGTCGCTATGTCCATCTATAACTACATATTTCTCAAAGATGAAATCCAAAGGTGATTTAGGCAAATAACCAAGACATGCTTCAAAAGGAGAAGTTAGAGTAGAAGAGTGTTTTGCTCGGTTGTAAGCATGTTTAATATAATGAAACTGTTCATCGCACAACTTAGGATGTTTTCTACAATACCCTCTTAGCAAATGAATAACTGTCCCGTTAACCACTTCAATTTGACCATTTGTTTGAATATGGAAGGATGTACTTTTCTTCAACTTGGTGTCTTTTAACACTCGAGGAAACTCTCCTAGGTTGCAGCTCGGAGATGCCTGGTAACATATAATCTTCAATATTGTTCTCTGAACTATTGGAATGAATGATGGTTTAAAAAAAGCCAGATAACCATTTCAACTCTGTTTTTCACTCAAGACATGCATGAACACCCTCAGCTTTACAAGGCTTTAGACCACTAATGTTCAATAGTTTTTAGATTCAATGGATAGATGGAGAATACTGACTGTACCGACAGATGCTTATATATAAACACATTTGAATGGCTAGTTGCAGGTAGTAAATGAAGAATACTTACTGCATCGACAGATGCATATATAAACGCATATGAATGGCTAGCTACAAGCAATAAAAGAATCTTGAAAATCTAATTTATCAACGCAGAGATAAGATGACAGTTATTTGGCATTAGATACAAAAGAAAACATGAACAACCTATTCAAGTGCAAGCTTAGAATAGAAGAGGAAATCAACATTGAACATATAACAACAAAAGAAGCTTGTATTTGCTAGAATGAAGATGAGAAACTTGAGTAGCAAAGTATCAATAGTCTCCAAAAGTTGAACCCTTATTACATCTTACTTTTAGATATTTATAGCTCTTTACAGTGCTCGAGCCTTCTGAGGCTTGAGAGGTCTTAATCTATCCCTTTGTCTCTTCAACAACTTTGATGCCCTAACTACGCAAGCATGGCTCAGAGGTTTCTTCTTCTGACAGAAGAGTAACCGCATTGGGGTAGTTTGCTGCGCTGGCAGGGAGCTCTCTCGTGCTAGAGATGCCCCACAATCACTTTTGTTGTTTTGGATGAGATGTGTTGTTTGCTCCATGATTGTTTGTTTCGGGCTGCATCATGCTGTGTTGTGCTGTGCTGCTCCATGATTGTTTGGCCCTTAGTTTTCCCTTTCTGGTCTCTATTTCTTGGCAATTTGTCTCCCCACCTCTATTTTGTGAAGGAATGGGTCTTCGAGCCTCTGTCTTCCTTTTAAAATGCGAATAATGACTGTTTTCTGTTTTAAACAGAAAATGTTGCAACTTTGAGAAATCCTGCCAAGCTCTCAACATTTCAGACTTCAAAAGTCCTTAGATCTGGTCTATTCTCCCATCGGGTCCACCCTCTGCGTTGCTATTGCAAGTCGCTCATGGCCTGTCCTTGTGTTCCCTTTGTATTTTGAAATACTTAAAAAACATGGGAAATACATTAAAAATGGCTCCCTTCGGACTTCAAATATTATATATTTCCCTTCCTGGACCCATTCGGGTTCGGGCTTTATCACATCGGGGCTGCCCAAGGCTCCCTTTGTATTTCGTTAAAATACACAATACATTGAAAATGCTTGTGAGAATGATTTCGACAAAATCACATAGAAAATCATTTGTCGACGTGTTTCGAACCAACTAGTGTGGTTCATCGTCAGGACAAGTTGAAGATCAAATCTGAACGATAAGTTAAATAGGGAATGTAGGTCCTTCCAAACACTATATTTGACTTGGAAATGGATAAAAAAAGACTTCTAACAACTAGATTTGACCAGGGCCCAGGTGGGAGGGATTAAGGTTGTTAAAAATCTTTTAAATAAATCATTGAAAAAATCTATATTAATAAATCATTGATCTTCAACTTGTCCTGACGATGAACCACATTGGTTGGTTCGAAACACGTCAACAAATGATTTTCTATGTGATTTTTCCGAAATCATTCTCACAAACATATTATGGATCATAAAAGTCTCAACTCTATAAACATTGAAAATGCATTAAAAATGGCCATCCTATGGACCTGAAATATTATACAATATCATGTATATAATTGTCGGGTTTGGTTATGGACATATGAATGTGTAAAGGCCTCGCCCCTTTGCAATGTTTCGAAGTGATATTGCGATGTGACTTATCGCAATCGCATATCACCCAAGCCAGAGGTCTTTCACATAACACGACGTATGTCCCCAATAATTGTGACCCTCCGATCCAACCATCAGAGATCACTGATCGTGGGTGTCCTCTGCCCGACCCTAAGTCCTCCTCTGCGTAGTGCTGATTTTGATTTACCGCTTAGATCTAGGCCGTTGATTAGCCAGATCTAACAACTGCTGTGCATTGCACTGTCTATGCCTGCGATAATGGTTTTTCACTACTTTTTTAGTGTTTTAGCCTCCCGATATTGCTTTTCCGCCATGCTAAGGGTTCTTGGCATGTGCTAGTTTTCATCTCTGAATGATCCTCAAGTGAATTGTGTTAGCCTTGGAAGCATTTGGCCCAAAAATGGATCCAAAACACTACTGAAGGCTTCGAAATTCGATTGAGGATCATTCAAAGATGAAAACCAACACATGCCAAGAACCCTTAGCATGGCAGAAAAGCACTATCGGGGGGCTAAAACACTAAAAAAAATAGTGGTTAGCCTTGGAAGCATTTGGCCCAAAAACAGATCCAAAACATTACTGAAGGCTTCAAAATTTGCTTAAGGATCATTCAAAGATGAAAACCAGCACATGCTAAGAACCCTTAGCATGGCGGAAAAACACTATTGGGAGGCTAAAACACTAAAAAAAAATAGTGAAAAACCATTATCGCAGGCATAGAAAGTGCAATGCACAATAGTCGTTAGATCTGGCCGATCAACGACCCAGATCTAAGCGGCAAATCACAATCGACGCTATGTAGAGGAGGTCTTAGGGTTGAGCGAAGGACAACCCCAATCAAAAATCTTCGATGATCAGATCAGAGGGTCGCAATCAGTGGGGACATATGTCGTGTTATGTGAAAGACCTCTGGCTTGGGTGATATGCAATTGTGACAAGTCGCATTGCAATATCGCGTTGGAACATTGTGAAGGGACGGGGCCTTTACACATTCATATGTCCATTGTGATTAACTGGACCTGACAGTTATATACATGATATTGTATAATATTTTAGGTTCGCAGGATGGCCATTTTTAATGCATTTTCAATGTATTGTGTATTTTAATGAAATACAAAGGGAGCCTTGGGCAGCACCGATGCGATAAAGCCCAGACCTGAAGGGGTCTAGGAAGGGAAATATATAATATTTGAAGTCTGAAGGGAGCCATTTTTAATGTATTTCCCATGTTTTTTAAGTATTTCAAAATACAAAGGGAACACAGGGACAGGTCGCGAGCGACTTGCGATAATGACCCAGAGGGCGGACCCGATGGGAGAATAGACCAGATCTGAGGACTTTTGAAGTCCAAAATGTTGAGAGCATGGCGAGATTTCTCATAGTTGCAGCGTTTTCTGTTTAAAACAGAAAACAGTCATTATTCACATTTTAAAAGGAAGACAGAGGCCCGAAGACCCATTCCTTCACAAAACAGAGGTCGGGAGATAGATTGCCTGGAAATAGAGTACGAAAATGGAAAAACAATGGCCATAACACAATGCATCCGAAAAAAGTAATCATGGAGCAGCACAGTGCAACACAACACAATGTAGCTCGAAACAAACAATCATGGAAAAAATAGTGCAACTCATCCAAAACAACAGAAGTGATTGTGGGGCATCTCTGGCACGAGAGAGCTCCCTACTAGCATAGAAAACTACCCCAATGTGGTTACTCTTCTATCAGAAGAAGAAACCTCTAAGCCATGCTTACCTAGTCAGGGCATCAAAATTGTTGAAGAGACAAAGGGATAGATTAAGACCTCTCGAGCCTCAGAAGGCTCGAGCATTGTAAAGAGCTATAAATATCTAAAAGTAAGATGTAATAAGGGTTCAACTTCTGGAGATTATTGAGACTTTGCTACTCAAGCTTCTCATCTTCATTCTAACAAATATAAGCTTCTTTTGCTGTTATATGTTCAATGTTCATTTCCTCTTCTATTCTAAGCTTGCACTTGAATAGGTTGTTCATGTTTCCTTTTGTATCTAATTCCAGATAGCTGTCATCTTATCTCTACATTGATAAATTAGATTCGCAAGCTTCTTTTACTGCCTGTAGCTAGCCATTCATATGTGTTTCTATATGCATTTGCCGGCACAATCAGTATTCTTCATTTACTGCCTGTAGCTACCCATTCATATGTGTTTATATATATGCATTTGCTAGTACAGTCAGTATTCTCCATCTATCCATTGAATCTACAAACTATTGAGCATTAGTGGTCTAAAGCCTTATAAAGCTGAGGGTGTTCATGCATGTCTTGAGTGAAAAATAGAGTTGAAATGGTTATCTAGCTTGATCCAAACCATTGTTCATTCCAATAGTTCAGAGAACAATATTGAAGATTATATGTTACCAGGCATCTCCAAGCTGCAACCTAGGAGAATTTCTTTGAGTGTTAACATAATTGGCACCATTGCCGGGGAGAGGAAACTGAAGCTCAACTTCCCTGGGAAAAAACACAGACCCAACTTTGATGATGGAAAAAGTCTTGGCACTTTTTGGTTGTAATCATCTATCTACTGACTCTATTGAAGGATGAACCTCTTGGCGACTCCTCTTCATAGTTATGGCTTAGTTTGTGAGGCATACACGAATAAATCCTTAGAAGCCACAAGCTAATCCAGTACTTGACCCTAAAAAAATCATCAAAGAAAGAAAGGCATTGCATGAAGGAGCATCAGGTTCAGGTAAACCTAAAGAATATTACATATCTCTTCAAGAAAATCCTGCAATAGAACAAATACATGTTGAGAGTATAGCATCTAATACTAGAAGTGAAGAAAAAATCTTAGAGATTTATAAAGCTCCTTATTCTTTAGGTTCTCCTTTTGTTGTAAGCCCAAAATAAACCTCACATCCTATCCATCATACTCCTTTAGTCCTATCAATCACTCCTCAGCCCTCTGTCATTCAGACTTCTAGTACCCTTATAGCCACCACAGCTATGGCAGGCCCACAAGCACCTACCAAAATGGAAAGAATCATAGCTGCTATGTATGGACCTCTAGTACTGCCCACTCCTTTGAATGGCATGCCTACTGGAGAGTATCAAAAGTATATGCTTAATTTCATTGGGACTGAAGGCGTTACAGTTGAAGAACATATTGAATCATTTTATAGCTATGCTGATAACCTAGACATTAGTGAAGATGATGTCTGGATGAGAGTCTTTGTCCAAAGCCTAGATGGAGAGGCTAGAAAATGGTTCAGAGAACTGACCCCAAGATCTATAGTAGATATTGAGGCTTTAGATGATGCATTCCTAAAGAATTTGGGGGATAAGAAGGATCTCCTCTACTACTACACTGAGTTGGGGACTTAAAGAGGGAAAATGGTGAGTTGTTGTTTGATTTTAATAAGAAGTTTAACCACATGTACAACAAGATACCAGTTGAAGTAATACCCACCACTATTTTTGCTAAACTCACCTATGCCAATGCTTTTGATTTGGACTTCTGCCTACTGTTAAGGGAGAGGTGATGTGCTACTTTGGTTGATATGCAGGATGCAACCTTGGAAGTAGAATCAAACATCATGGCTACAGAAAAGCTCAAGGAAAATGTTGATAGAAGGAGACAAAGAGGCGAATCTTCATCATCTTCAGATCCCAAGATCGATAAAATGACCAAGATGATAGAGTCATTAGCGTCTGAGATCTCCAAATTAAAGTTTGAGCAACACCCTGGGAAAGGAAGAGTTCCTAACACCTTTGCTCCTAGAAATCCAAATCCATATAGAAGAGAAAATGAGCAGTTGCAGATTCTACAAAGAAGCAAAGATGACAATGAAGACCAAAGGGTAAAGACCCCTTTTCAGAATGCAGTCATGGAGGAAGAGTAGTTTGAAGAAGATGATGAGATCCATTGTATGGAAGAAAAAGGCAGTGCCCCCTTTTTGACCTTAGCTACCTATGAAAAGTCATTATTCAATGACCAAATTAACCAAGAGTGGGATGGTGAAGCTATTTTGCAAACTGAAGATAAACACAGATATAATCTGAGGTCAAAGATGAATAATGCCAAGGAAACTCCTATTCAAAGAGTTGCTGCCCTTGCAGTACAACAAGCTAATAAGCAAAAGCGACCAACAATTGATCCTATCATCCTCAAAGCTCCAGCTCACGAGGTAAGAGGCCCTGACAAGTCTCCTTCTCCTTTCAGTTTTGAATCAGAAATCCAGAAGCTAAGAATACCTATACCTTTGATTGAACTAGTGAAGAATGAGTCCGTCAAGAAATCTATCCTCAAGGCCCTTGAGTCTAATGCCATCCAACCCAATGATTGAAAATTATAATAACAACTCCCCCTCATTCTATGTCTCTTTGACTAATCATGATAAAGTCCTTCACAATTGCCTTCTGGATACTGGAGCCAGCCATAATCTAATGCCCAAGGCTGTCATGGATGAGTTGGGTCTTGACATTACCAAGCCTTATCATGACCTCTTTTCTTTTGACTCTAGAAAGGTGAAATGTCTGGGATTAATCAAGGACCTAGCCATCACCTTGTCTCAACTGCCCATGAAAAGCATGATGATGGATATTGTGGTAGCAGATGTACACCCAAGTTTGGCATGTTGCTTTCCAGAGGCTGGATTAAGAGATTAGGTGGAACATTGCAAAATGATCTGTCCTATGCTACTATCCCAGTTTTTGGAGGTGAAAATAGGGGATTTTATAGAGAGGCTTAGTTGGCTTATATCATCAGTGATGAGAAGAATCCCACTAACCATCCCATCTACACTATCGAAACTGATTTTGGAGCCTGTATTCTTCAAATTGAAGAATCTAAGTTGGCCTCCGCGCAGCTTAAGAAACTAGTTTGCTAGATCACAGAGGAAGAAGCCCCACAGATTTGGGACATGTTTGCTCTAAGGAAGCTGCAGGGGCAGGTGTAGTCCTTGTGTCCCCCACACAGGAATGCATTCATTTATTTTTAAAATTAACTTTTAGGTCACAAATAACATAGAAAAGTATGAAGCCTTGATATTGGGCTTAAACGATGCTAAAGAAATGGGCATCAAAGGCCTGGAAGTGTTTGGAGACGCAGACCTCATCATTTAGCAGGTCAATAAAACTTTCCAAGCAAAGCATCCAAGGCTGAAAGCATACAGGGATGAGGTATGGAAGCTCAAGGACTCTTTTAATAATTTCAACATTTCTTACATCCCGAGAATGAAGAACCAACTTGCCGATTCCCTTCATGGAAAATTTTAGGGGAAAATTTTCACCTTTGGGTGAAATTAAGGCATTTTATATTTTTATTGGGCGAATATTTTGTATCACAGTACATTGTTACAAATCACCTCAAATTTATTTTATAAATAAATTAGGTATGGAGGTTAGCCCACCTTATTTTAAGGGAGAGAGTAAAAAAAGTAAATTTAGCCCTTGAAATTAGGAGTTACAACTTTCCATTCACCCTAATTTTCAAGAATAGGTATTTATGATAGTTATTTCACCCTCCACATTTTCCTGTATTTCATGGTATTGGGGTTAATTTCGAGAAAATGACCTTATTTTTTGGAACAAATGGTCATATAAGAATAATTCATTTTATTTAAAAATTCAAGTCTCTTATTTTCATGTTTATTTAAAGATTGAATAATGTTCTTGCCATATTCCAAGTTTACATCTGTTTAGTCATAATCATATAATGAATAATGGAAAACATCTTTTTTATATTTATTCCATAAGTCACTTTATATTTACCTGTAAATAAATAAAAATACAAATAAAGTGGAGTATGGCAAATAAATAAAACCTCTTTTTATACTCCAAACGTATGGTAAATAAATAAAAATATAAATAAACTAGAGGTATGGTAAATAAATAAAAACCTCTATTTATATTTAGTCCATAACCATCTTTCTATTTAAGAAGGCTCAAAAAAGAGGTTTTATTTAAGTGAATCCTATGGGCCAAATAACCATATTTATAAGAGGTATGGTAAATTAATAAAAATATAAATAAACGAGAGGTATGGTAAATAAATAAAACATTTTTTTATATTTACTCGAAAAGTCACATTATATTTAAGAACACTCAAAAAATGTGTTATATTTAGGTGAAGCCTATGGGCCAAATTATTATTAATACCATGCAAAAAAACATTATTAACCCATTATTAACACTAATATTAGTATTAATAAAAAAATATGGCACATGGTATTGACCCATGGTATTCACGTGGAATGTAGGCTATTTAAAGGGGGGATTAAACCAACATAGATCCATCTTTACTCTGGATCTACTAAGCCCCGAGAGGGATCAAATATCATGATATGCAAACTAGCATAGAGTGAAACATATTTGATCCTTAGGCTTGGTAGATCAAGGGTAAAAATGGATCTTGTAATTTAATGTCACTTAAACATTTTAATTTGGTTAAAATAAAAAAATAAAATAAAAAACAATTATTAATATTATTAATTTGTATAAATTACTAATAGTAGTTTTTAAGCTCCAGGTTTATGATAACACATCGTATTGACCCATGGTAATATTATGGTATTCATGTGAGCATAGACTATTTAAAGGGGAAATTCTATTAGCTTAGATCCATCTTAATTCCGGGTCTACCAAGTGTGCTAAGAGGGATAAATAGATTTCATCCCTCCAAGAGTGGTAGAAGTGGAGTTAAGATGGGTATAGGTTGGTTTTTATGATAATGAAAATATTAAATAGACTTAGGAAATTATATTATAAAAAACATCTTAAGGTGAATGGTTAAAGCTACATTTATTCACTTCACAAAATTTAGTAAAAAATACCAATATCTCCATTAATATTGGTTTTTCTAATTTTATAAAAAAAAATTCAAAACAGTGAAAGCTTATCACTCTTTCCGCATCACCCTCCCCAGATTTCCCACCATTTTTCAAACGTTCTCAATACGATATCTTCATGAAAAAGTTAAGGTACTGATGTTGGATTAGTTGTTTGAAAAATATGATGGTTTGTACAACTTTTCATCTTCTCTGTTATTCTTAATTTTTCGTAATGATTTATAGCGGTTGGGCCAGTGCTTGAAAAATATGTTGGTTTGTACACCTTTCGTCTTCTCTGTTTTTCTTAATTTGTCGTAATGATTTGTAGGGGTTGGGCTAGTGCACCACATGGGGTTGGGCTAGTGCACCATATTGTCCTAAAAGGCAGAGATTGTGCACCAAAAAGGAAATTAATCCACATGTTACAACGTTGTTAAAAAATGCAAGATGTATGAAGGTAGTGAATTATGCTAATAAGAAATTTAGATTGGGAGAGACATAATTAAATTTTATTATTTGATTGAAGATTTCCAATTAAAATAATAATAAATCTATTTGTATATATTAATATATTGATTGGAAG
>APFE030070630.1:28073-61083 GCA_000404065.3 Pinus taeda | reverse complement strand
AGCCACTGATTATTTCACCAAGTGGATTGAGGCTATACCCACTAAGAATGCCAATCATCAAGTTGTCATAAAGTTCTTGAATGAGAATATTTTCACTAGATTTGGTTGCCCAACCAAACTAGTCACTGCTAATGTAGCAACTTTCAAGGCAAAAGAATTGGTGGACATGACTGAATCCATGGGCATTCAATTGGTCCATTCTACCTCATATTATCCTCAAGGCAATGGCCTGGTAGAATCATCTAACAAGATTCTGGTAAGGGTAATCAAAAAACTGTTAGAGGACAACAAAAAGAGCCAGGATTCCAAGTTGAAGTTTTCACTATGGGCTGATAGAGTTACCATAAAAAATTCCATAGGGAATTCTCCATTTAACCTAGTTTATGGCACTGATGTTGTTTTCCCTATCCAGCCGAATCTCCCTCTGGCTAAATTCTTGCAAGAAGAACAAGATGAAGAGAATGACATGGTAAGAAGAATCAATAACCTAGTTGAACTACAACATATCAGAGAGCAGCTGGTTGAGAAGTCAAAAGCTCATCAGAAGAAAATCAAAGAAACCTTTTACAAGAAGGCAAAAGTGGAAAATTTCCAAGTTGGTGACTGGGTTCTCAAATGGGATGCAATTAAGGAAAAGAAAGGTAATAATGATAAGTTTGACTCCTTATGGACAGGTCCATTTATCATTACTCAAATTCAACATAAAAATACATTTATTCTGCACAGTCTGGAAGGAGGAGATGCTTTTGGTAGCCCAGTCAATGGGCAGTTTTTGAAACTTTATTTCATTTAAGGCTTTAAAGCCTTGGTATTGTAAATATGTTTTTCTAGTTTTTATTTCATTGCAAAATAGACTCCATGCCTAATGGAACACTAGGAGGAAGATTTTATCTTCTTTTTATAGGAAAGGCATTGTTCTGCACTTATTGAAACCTCACAGGGAGGATTTCAACCCTAGAAGGAGCCAGTGTTAGCCTTGGAAGAATTTTGCCCAAAAATGGATCCAAAACACTACTGAAGGCTTCGAAATTCACTTGAGGATCATTCAAAGATCAAAACTAGAACATGCCAAGAACCCTTAGCATAGTGGAAAAGCATTATTGGGAGGCTGAAACACTAAAAAGAAGCAGTGAAAAACCATTATCGTAGGCATAGACAGTGAAATGCCTAGCAGCCGTTAGATCTTTCCGACCAATGACCCAAATCTAAGCGGCAAATTGCAATCGGCGCTATGCAGAGGAGGACTTAGGGTCGGGCAGAGGACACTCCCGATCAATGATCTCCGATGATCAGATCGGAGGGTCGCAATCGGCGGGGACATACACCATGTTATGTGAAAGACCTTTGGCTTGGGCGATATGTGATTGCGACAAGTCACATCACAATATCACATCAGAACATTGCAAAGGGGCGGGGCCTTTACACATTCATATGTTCGATGCAATTAACTGGACCCGATAATTATATACATGATATTGTATAATATTTCAAGTCCGTAGGATGGCCATTTTTAATGCATTTTCAATTTATTGCGTATTTCAACGAAATACCAAGGGAGCCTTAGGCAGCCCCGATGCAATAAATCCCAGACCCGAAGGGGTCCGGGAAGGGAAATATATAATATTTGAAGTCCGGAGGGAGACATTTTTAATGTATTTCCCGTGTTTTCTAAGTATTTCAAAATACAAAGGGAACACATGGACAAGTCGTGAGAAACTTGCGATAACGACCCAGAGGGCGGACCCAATGGGAGAATAGACCAGATCTAAGGACTTTTGAAGTCCGAAATGTTGAGAGCTTGGCAGGATTCCTCATAGTTGCAGCATTTTCTGTTTAAAACAGAAAACGATCATTATTTGCATTTTAAAAGGAAGACAGAGGCCCGAAGACCCATTCCTTCACAAAACGAAGGCCGGGAGATAGACTGTAGGGAAATAGAGACTGGAAAGGGAAAAACAAGGGCCACAACATGATGCAGCCCAAAGAAAACAATCATGGAGCAGCACAAGGCAACAAAGCACGATGCAGTCTGAAACAAACAATCATGGAGAAAACAACACAGCTCATCCAAAACAACAGAAGTGATTGTGGGGAATCTCTGGCACGAGAGAGCTCCCTGCTAGTGTAGCAAACTATCCCAATGCAGTTACTCTTCTATCAGAAGAAGAAACCTCTGAGCCATGCTTTCCTAGTCAGGGCATCAAAGTTGTTGAAGAGACAGAGAGATATATTAAGACCTCTCGAGCCTCATAAGGCTCGATAGCATTGTAATGAGCTATAAATATCTGAAAGTAAGATGTAATAAGGGTTTAGCTTTTGGAGACTATTGAGACTTTTCTACTCAAGCTTCTCATCTTCATTATAGCAAATACAAGCTTCTTTCACTGTTATATGTTCAATGTTCATTTCCTCTTCTGTTCTAAGCTTGCACTTGAATAGGTTGTTCATGTTTTCTTTTGTATCTAATGCCAAATAGTTGCATCTTATCTCTGCATTGATAAATTAGATTTTCAAGCTTCTTTTACTACTTGTAGCTAGAAATTCATATGTGTTTATATATGCATCTACCAGTATAGTCAGTATTCTTCATTTATTGCCTGTAGCTAGCCATTCATATGTGTTTATATATATGCATCTGCCGGTACAGTCAGTATTCTCCATCTATCCATTGAATCTACAAACTATTGAGCATTAGTGGTCTAAATCCTTGTAAAGCTGAGGGTGTTCATGCATGTCTTGAGTGAAAAACAGAGTTGAAATGGTTATTTGGCTTGATCCAAACCATCATTCATTCCAATAGTTTAGAGAATAATATTGAAAATTATATATTACTAGGCATCTCCGACTTGCAACCTAGGAGAGATTCTTGGAGTGTTAACAATGTCCATCAAGTTCCTTAAATTTGACCAAAATTTCCCAACAAATTGAGAATCACAATAATTTACAATAGAAGTAGGTAATCCATAGAAACACTCTCCCATGGATGTGAAGGCACTAGAAGTGGTGTGTACAATCCTAGTTTCTTATCACTAGGCTTATTGACTGCACACAATGAACAGTCTCTGATAAAACATGACACACTTTCAAGCATACGAGGCCAGTAAAAATGCCTCCGAAGATTTTCCACTATTTTACTTACACCGAAATGTACAACAATAAGAGAAGTGTGTGCTTCCCTTGTGACATTTAGTCTCTCTCCCTATGGAACAAAAAGTTTTCCCAAACGATACAACAAATTATCATGTACTTGGTAATCTAATTCCTCAACTTGGTGGATTTGACTCAAGTTTGAATATACCTCTTGAAAGTCAGCATCATGTGCGTATTTTTCAACATAACTTTCAGGCAAAACATAATGATTTTTGAGAAAAATGGCTACATTAACAACCAGTCTATAAAGAATATCTACAACTCTGTTATAAATACCTTTCTTGTACCTGATTACCAAGTGGAATTGCTGTAAGAATCCCATCCAATGAAAGTGCCTTGATTTTTGCAATTTTGTTTGAGATTGAAGATATTGCAAAGGTTGATAATCGATGTGAATAATGGTTTCTTTTCCCATTAAGTAATGCTTCCATTTCTTCACACTTTTCACCAATGAGTAAAGCTCTTTATCATATGTAGGATAATTAATAACAAAACCATTAAAAATATTAGAATGAAATGAAATGGGCTTACCATGTTGTAAAAGAAATGCACCATGGCGTAGTCACTTGCATCTGTTTGTATTTCAAATGGCCGTTTCAAATTCGGCAATGCTAAAACTGAGGCTGAACTAATCTTTGTTTTAAAGCATCAAATGATTTTTGTTGTTTTCCTCCCTGCTGGAAGACAACATTCACGTTGGTCAAAGAATGTAGTGGATCTACTATGGAAGAGAAATTGGCAATGAACTTCCTCCAGTACTGCGCTTCTCCCAGAAAACTCCTTACTTCTGTGACTGATTTAGGTATTGTCCAATTCATAATGACCGTAGCTTTAGAGGAGTCAATATTTAGCTCACCTCCTCCAACTATGTGGCCCAAATACACTAAGGAAGCTTTCCCGAATTCACATTTAGACATCTTCATAAATAACTATTCTTTTTTCAAGACATCCAACACTTTCCTCACATGCTTGACATGTTCTTCTCGTGATTTGTTGAATATCAAAATATCAGCTAAATACACAATTCATAACTCTCATGAATGTACCTGGATCGTTGCAAAGACCGAAAGATATAACCAACCACTTAACCAATCCCTATTTGGTTTTAAAGTAAGTCTTCCAAATATCCTCCTCAGCTATGCTAACTTGATGGTATCCACTTCTCATGTCTAATTTAGTGAAATATTTTGCATTCTTCAACTGATCTAGCAAGTCATATATTATGGGTAGTGGGTATCGATTCTTTATGGTAATTTTATTCAAATATCAATAATCTCCACACATGCACTAGATTCCATCTTTCTTGGGTACCAAAACAATTGGTGAACCACATGGCGAAGTAGAGGGACGAATCACACCTTTATCTAACAATTCTTGGACTTGTTTCTTAATTTCTAAACTTTCCAGAATTGACATTCAATACATGCAGATATTTGGGAGTGGACAATCTTGTTGTAGCTGAATTTCGTGCTGTATTCCCCTTTTTGGTGGAAATCCATTTATTTCTTGAAACACATATCCATATTGTTTGATCACATCAACCAATTCGGCTTTCAGCTTCACGTCACAACCTACAAAGGATTCATGCTCCATGTCATTCTTCTGCTTGATCATAAGGAGCACGAGATTCTTGATGGAATTGATGAGTTGCTTCATTTTCCCTACACTTGCTAAAGAGAGATTAAGATTTCTACAATGGGCTCTAACAATATACTCCACTCCATCTTTGAACAAATGATATTTTTTCTTAAATATATGGAAAACAAATTTCTGGTCATAGACATGCTTCCTAACACAATTCCAGAAATATCCAACGACACTACGTCTAATTCGACTTCATCAACGAAATTGGCAGTAATAGCAAACCTGAAAATGCATTTCCTTGTGACCTGAAGATTTTCATCGTTGGTTATCCAACCCAATTGATATGGTTTATGATGAGGCACAATTTCCAGATTCAACTTCTTGACCAAGTTTGTAGAAATTAAATTTTCCTAGGATCCACTATCAAACAATGTATCAACCTTGGTGTGTTTGGAAATAACTCTGATATGGAACAAATCAATTCTATTTTCTTCATTTGAAGCATTTTTGGAGTTATGTTATGCACTAGTGCTTGCCACGACTTCCTTTTTTCTTGTTTTTGCCATGAATTTTCCTTTAGTGACTGTGGCTACAATCTTTGTTTCATCACTTGAGTGAGAACCCAAGCCTTGTTGTACAACAACGTTTGTCTTCTATTTCCATTTATTGTTAAATTTCTTCGGTAATAATTTAGGATGAAGCTTCCAACAATGTGCTTCATCATGGCCCTCTTTGGAACAATTCTTGCACACAAGTTTCTCCCCTTCTTTCTTAACAGAAGCATTTTTCTTCTACTTTCGTTTAGATTTCTTTCCTTTTTCACCACTCTGGAATGACTTCTTCTTACCTTCTTATTGTACATTTTTCCGCTTGCTTTGAGGTGTGTATCTTGAACACATACCTCATCAATATTTGCGGGATTAAACATAAGAATGGTGTGTCAAAGATAGCTATGCAAAGCTCCTATGCATTTCAACAAAGTACCTTGTGACTGCAAGTCTACTCCTAGCATACGAGCTCTTCTCCTAAAATCCTGAGTATACTCTTGCACATTTTGACCTTTTAACTGTTTGAAAATTTTCCAATTCATGATAACTTTTTGCATATGCGCTAAAGGGTAGAATTTTATTTTTATAGCAGCAATGAAATTAGATCAAGTAATAGATATCTTACCATGTTTTTTGATCTCATCTTGAGTCCTTTCTTCCCACCAAATGAGTGTTGCACCCTCCATTCTCAATGAATCCAAGTGAATTTTGATATCATCCTCTTGAAGGTTCTAAATTCTATAATACACCTCCCACTGGTGAATCCAATTATCAAGCTTCTCTGCATTCACTTCACCATTATACATGGGCAACTCGAATTTAACATCTAGTTTAAGTAGAGGTGAGTTTCCAGTTCCTTTTGAAGAATGATGATGAGTATGAGTAAGGGTTGTATTAGTGGAAGAGTGTGAATATTCTTGTGAAGAAGAAGATGAATAAGAGGTGGGGAGGGTGGAATTTTGTCTCCATTCCCATTACCTCATTTTCCATTACCTCCTACTGAAAATCCTTTTTCGTTGGGAGGTTTGGAACTTTCTCCTTACAACCTGGTATTCCTCTCTTCATAGAGGACCTTTACCATCTGTGTCATATCAAAGAAATCCTTTCTGAAGGTTTTCTCATCTTCTGTCATGTTTTTAGGTTCTCCTTCATGAGACATGATCTATGGAGTCTCAACTACAACTTTAGGCTGGACTAGTGTTGGAGATTGTGGAAACCTTGCTCCTCTTCTCCTTGACCCAACTTCAGGGCTTCCAACCAGCTTTCCTTCACCTCTTTTGAGTTTTGACCTTGTTATCATCACACAAAACTAGCAAACAATACTCCTTCTTTGCACAAGCAAATCTAGTAAGCAAAAACCAGTTCTCTGATACCAACTTGATCTAAAATGGAGCAGATTAGTAATGCTATGCTAATTCCACATTAAGAATAGAGCTGAAGATGCTTATCATTTTCTTATCAAGTGCTTAAGGATTCACCATTTTTTCTTAATTAACTGATTCCCATGAGGGTTTCTTATGTAAATGCTATAAACAATTTAACATAAAACATATGTTGAACAACAACAAAATAACAACAAAGAACATCAAAATACAACACACAACACAGAGATTTAATGAGGAGTTCACCCCTCCTGGGCTACGTCTCCTTGGTCCATCTTCCAATGCTTGGGCCTCTCTATTATGTTCAAAATTACAACAAAAGTGTGTTTACAATGCTCAATTGCCTCTGAAACTTGTGTCAATGAGTTTAAAATAGCCAAAAACTATAGAATTGTCTCTTTTCGCATCTAATTTGGATAAGAACTAAAAAAGTTATGACCTCTCCTAGTTCTCCCACAATTTTATCAATAAATTCCCCTTTTCCAACCACTAACCTTCAAATTTGGCCTGAAATCTGCCAAATTTTCCACATTTTGGCCACTGAAGCCATACTTCCCGACAGGTTCGGAAATCGCAATCACAAACACTTTTGGTAGAGAGACGAACGAAACAACTCCTCTCAAAAACTACGATCACTGATCAGCAGCGGAACACATTGCAATCAGATATTGGTAGAGAAATGGGCACACATAATACACCACACTTTTGAAACTGTGATGAGCGATTTGCGATGGCAGACTTAACAATTTAGGCACCATAGTTCATAACAATTTCACGTCCGGTACATATCAGCTTGTTGCAATCAGCGTGGACCCAAACATTCCATACATTGTAACCTATTCTCTTTTCACATTTGGTTCCATCAACTTTTCACTATCGGCGCGGGTAGGGTGATTCTTAACAAGACTTCCTGTTGCAATGTGATTTTGCAATGCGATCCATGCGATATCCCATATTGCATCTTGGCAGGACTGGGGGTTCATTTTTAATAGAAAACTTATGCTGATACGATGGGCCAATTCACAGGACCAAAAATAGAGTGACACTTGGCACCTCCTAATTGGATGAAGAGACTTGGACTTACTGACTGTACACTTTTTTTCCTGCTTAGCAAACTAATAAGAACTCATATCTCAGAGCATCCAAACTCTGTTTCGGATGAAACAAGTTGCATTGAATTCAAATCATCAAGATCTATCCAACCATATAGTTTCCATTCCATTCTATGAACTTTTACTTTTGAGCATAAACTTGAGCACCTGATAAAAATCACATGAGTTCTTAAAAACCCAGAAATCGTTTATGAAAATTCCACATAGAGATAGCTCAATTAAATTAATTGACCATCATTTAATTTTTTCTCAGGCATAACTTAGGAAAAAAAGTGAATTAATAATAATTAATTGAGAAAGGTGAGAATTATCTAAAAACTCACATGGATCGACTTAGAGACGATCTTAGCCATTGATTAAGTTTTACTATTGGTCGTTGGAGTCCCAACTGGAGATTATAAGAAGAGGTCAATGGGTAGATGGAGAAACACACAACAGAGAGCCAACAATGTGAGTTCCTTGGGTAGTTTGAGCTAGCCAGTAGCAGAGTTTAAGCCAGAGAGGAGACACAAAGTTAGAGAGGGGCAGAGGCAATGATCACGACGAATAATTTCCAGTTCTAGAGAGGGAAGAGAGGAGGCCAAATGATTTTCTTTAGCATGCAGTGTAGGGCCTGTGCAGAGCCTCAAAGAGGTAGTTCGATTTAGCTAGAGAGGAGGTCATTTCATTTTCCAAAAGCCGAGAGGATTTTCCAACAAGAAGGAGAGACACTTCCCTAGTAAGCAACACGTAGTATGGCTTGAGTAGCATCAATTATGGGCTGAGTGTGTGGCAAGATGCATAAAGGGTTTGGACAACTTTCCTTTTAGTTGTAGGTTTGAGCTAAGATTGCATGGAGATGAGGGTAAATTCCCTTGGGTGATTTTGGCACTACTATTTCTCTCAGATTGTATAGCTAGTTGAGCATCCATATTTATTGTACTCAGAATTTCACTGTTGCATAATAATAAAACCCTCAACTACTGCATCTATTTTCCCACATTGGGTATTTCTAGGGACAATTGACCAAAAATAATTGTCTAATTTTATGTGTGTGTGCTAGCATTTCTCAATTTCCAACATTTTTATTTCCGAAATGTTTATTTTCTTTGGTAAATAAGTTATAGTTTGATTAATTAAATATTAATTAGAAAATTAATAAACTGTTAATCAGTTAGGAGAATTAATTCTAGTTCCTGCATTTCAAGCAAAGTTTCACACTATTGATTTGGAAAAAGTACCCTAAAGAAGATGAAATTTGAGTCCTCAGGGTACCTCCAATCTTAACTAGATCCCCAGATCTAAAATATTGACCACTTTGACAAGTTGATAATGGATTTCACCCAGTGTGGGTTATGTCTCTGAGCCTTGCTCAGTGTTGGGAGGCCTCTTTCATTAATCTTTAACAAATACCAAATTGCATACATTTACAAAAGACACCTTATACCTCCACTTTTGGGGATGGTATGGAAATGCACACCTCTACTGAAGAAATGGACTGCACCATTTAATTCTTGGTAGAAAATCATGAAAAATGACTATAAACTCGACCCCTTTCTGTCTTGGTCAAATCTAGGCTCCCAAAAAATTGAAATTCTCTTTTGCGGGCTGATTGAAATTTGATTGCTCAGATGAATAAACTGATCATACCATCATGTTCCTTATGAAAAAATGAGAAAAATGAGTATAAAGTCGGCTTGGTTCTGAAACTGTCAATTTCAGGGCTCCATGGAATTTTTCAGATTCTGTGCAGATTCCTGTGTTAAGGTTCCACCTTCATGGCTCTATTCTCAACAATCTATCTCTATAAAATTCATTGCTTGGATAAAAAAACCATCTACACCATCAGATTTGTAGCAAAACTCTGAGTAATCTAAGTATACAGTTGGCATAATTCTAAAACTATGAAAATTTGGCTTCAAGGGGATCTTAAAGATTCCTCATGATTCCCATGCATTAGGGTTTCATGCCTTGTTTTCTGTGCCTGCTTAGGGTTCCATGCTCGGCACTTTGCTATCTGTTGGTTGAATGGAAGTTTTTAATTTTTATATAAAATTCTTGGGCAGATTTTACAATGGGGTTATTGGCCCATTGGCTAGTGAAGTTATTTTAAACACAACAGTTTGGAGAGGTCCTAGGGTCAAACCCCATGGAACCCCTGAGTGGTTGGTGGATGGTTCAATTTTTATTTTGGAACAATTTTTTGTATGGCATATGGTGTTATGTGGGGCCACTAGTGGTAGGCCGATCCACCTTGTCGACATAGGTTTGACACCCTTTGACCTCTATTTAATGATGGTCATTGTGTGGTGTGAGAGGTCCCAAGTCAAAGCTGCGGGCCCCAACCCCCCCAATACAAACACACACACACACACACATATATATAGTGGCAGCCTGCCACCCCATTTTTAATATATTTATTTTTTTATTTTTAATATAAATTGTTTGAATTTTTCCACCGGATTTTTAGGGGTCACTGACAAAATTAATTATGTAGAAATTTCACCCTTTTCGATTGCCAAAATCTATCACTGTGAAGTGCTATTTTTTTTCCTCATTTGTGGCCGCCAAATTTAGCGGCTCCATTATATTTGGCAAGCCCCCAAATTTAGTTGGCACTCTGCTAAATTTAACAAGGGTCTAGTTTGACCAAAACTTTGATTGGCCATAACTTTCACATATAATGTTGGATTGAGGTTTTGTTTGTGGCATTGGAAATATTGCGATGAGATGTTTGACTTGATCCTAATTATATTGCAATTCATGAACTTTGAGTTTTTAGGCTTTCCTAAGCCCTCTTTAACTTTTGAACATTTCTAGAGCCACTTGGATCAAGACAATTGTCCAAAAAATATTGTCATGTTTTATATGTGTGTGCTAACATTTCTCAGTTTCCAACATTTTTATTTCCACAACATTTATTTCATTTGGTGAAGAAATTGCAATTTGATTAATTCAATATTAATCAGGAAAATAATAAACTACTAATCAGTTAGGAAAATTAATTTTGGTTGTTGCATTTCAAGCGAATTTTCACACCATTGATTTGGCGAAATTCCCTCAAAGAAGATGAAATTTGAGTCCTCAGGGTACCTTAAATCTTAACCAAATCCCTAGATCTAAAAATAGGTTTGAGTCTCTCTCTCCTCTCTGAAGGAGTTTCAAGAGAAAGACAACATGGAATCAACAGAAGGAAAAATCCATAACCCTCTATTAAATCCTACAAATATTGTGCAAAATTCTCTTTAAGAGCACCCGCATATCCATCACCACAGGAAATTATTATCTCCCCTTTAGAAGAAGTTTAAGAAGAAGACCTTCCAGAATATACGGTTCTAGATGACCCACCATTGATTTCCCTTGCAGAAAAATGCCATGGAAAAGATGTGAAGGGCATGTCAGCTCATTAGGTTAGTATTTGGTGCAACAACCATCTTTGAAGCCAACAATTGGGCCTAAGTTCCTCACATTCCAGTCTTTGGGTTCAAACAATGGATTTCAAGGTAGTCTTTAGGTAAGATAAATAAGCCAAAAAATGAGGTCGTAAGAGCAATAAGGCATGGATCCAAGACAACAATGAACAATTAGTCAACTTGGGGAAAGTCATGCAAATGTCAAAGGAATTTCCCCCCTTTGAAATATTGAATATTCAAGGAGATTTCTATGTTGTTAAGATTATCATAGTCGTTTTTTATCATCTATTATTGGTAGGAAGTTTGTTAGTCTCAATTATCTCCTAGATTTTAGTCCTCTTTTAGAAATTCAAGATATATGTAACTTTTTCTAATTAATGAAAAGGTCCATTTGCCTCCCCACCTCCTTAAAAAAAATTACAAATTAAAAAATGATGATTTTTAATATATAAATTGTAATTTATTTTCTTTAATATAATTAAATAAATTGCAATATTTTTTTGAATTAACCAGCCTCGGATCCATCTTAACTCCTGATCTACCGCAAGTTCCAAGAGGGATCAAAATCTTATTTATTTTATTTGACTGAGTCAACAATGTTTTATAAGGTAAGTAACATTACATTATCAACATCTCTAACTTTGTTGGAGTGGAGTGCCTCTAGAAAAATATATTAATTAATATTATATATAAATATTATTTTTTACACAGAAATGAGTATTTTGTTATTAAGTCTACACACGGTCACAACAAATACATGGGGGTTACTTCAACATTTTCAAAACTAACCAAAGATCAAAAACATCACAAACCCATTACATAGTAATACCTCACAATACTAATTGTAGACTCGATTACATCCGATTACAACAAGGAACACATTAAGACATATGTAACCATAACCATACATATGAATCATTCTCCATTGTAGGCCTGTTGAGATTAATATCCCACTTTCTTGTCTCCTCCTGGTGTTTTCCTAGACATGTAGGAACTTAATTTCTTAGTATGAGATCCATGATTATATTCCAAAGCACATCAAATTCCTCTATCAGGCGAGAAATCTAAGTCTAGAATGCTAATAACTTATTAGAATGTTCCACCGAGACGTGATATATTTGACAAAATTTCACCTACAAATCATAGTCTTCCCTGTGGAGGACTTCATGGGATGACAAATAGTGAGAACATGGACTAGTTGTTGAGGAATCCATTGAATTAGATTATGAGGTCATGAGAGAATGTCGATTAGGGATTCATCAAAAACATATAGAAAAAGGGAGCGACCCAAGATTCCCCTCAAATACTTCAAGGCTAGTCTAAAGAAAATGAAAGCTAGGGACTCCAATTTGAAATTCCTAGAATGAAAATTCTCTGATGACTCTATGGAGGAGACTATGGTTGATTGAGGAGCATGGAGCAAAAATTTGGAACACCACCCATTAACCAAATAAATTCATAAAGCTCCAAGGGAGAACAACCATTGAGTTGTTGGGTTGACAACTAGCCAAACCTTAAATTTTCTTAAAGGATTCAAATTGCAACCCAGAATCCTTAGAGGAAAGCTTAAGAGTCTAAAATTGTCATCCAAGCCGAATTGATTTCCATGAATCGAATTGAAAACAAGAAGCAAAGAAGTACCTTCCTGAATTTGAGCTCGAGCCAAATTGATGATGACAAGGAAAGGGAAACCAAGTGATGTTGGGGTGGCTTTCAAATGAGAGAGCCCTAACCTCCAGAATTCCTTTAACTAGAGTGAAAAATCCATGAACTCAGCTCACAGAGAGGGAGAAACTAAAGTATGAAGTGGAGCTCTTTGCAGAGCTGCTAGAAAATTGGTTGCCCTAGCGCCACAATTGAAACCAGAGACTGAACGAGAACTAAATTCATAGAACCCTTAGGAGATGGAGAAAACAGAGATGTGCACATAAGCATGAATACAGCTAGAGCGAGGCTCAATCCAAATTTAACATTAATTCCCTTGTCAACCCACATAATCCTCATCAAATTTCCATTAAATTTCACAGTAACTCTTTCAAAGAAGACCATCATTATCTTTAGTGGAGGGAAATTCCAAGTCAGGGGTAGAGAAATGTAATTAAATCGAGCATGTGAAGGGAAGAACATTTCCACTGCATGATGGCAGATCACAACATCCGACACATCATGGGAGAAGAACATGATAATAAAGTGTGAAACCATAGAACAATTAACATAAACAAGGCAACAAAGGGAAAAAGAGATTATAAGGGAAGGGATAGGGAATAAGATAGATTTTTGGGGTAACCATATTCAAATAAAGGGAGAGCCTATGGGACAACCAAACACTTGGGACCATATAGAAATTAGGGGATAGGGAAGGGTCTAATGAAATCATTAGTTTCTAACATGGCCTCTTCCAAGGAGCATGCCTTGTTAGCTTGCAAATAAACTTCTTCATTGTTAATTATGAGAATATGATAGAACCACTTGGAGTGAAAAATGCACCTAGTCTTCTAATCCTTTGAAGCACCAAGGCGAGAGAGTTATCTTTGAGACTCTTCTCACTATTGAGGTATTGAATTGTAAGCAATGAATCTCCTAAAACAATAATATATTCTACACCTTTGTCTTTAGCAATGCTTAGTCCGTACAAAAGTCCATACATCTTTGCTTCGTTGTTAGATTTCCTTCCTAAATCCCATAAAAATTTTACTTTCGTTATTCCATATTAATTAATTTTCATTAAACTAAATTTATTTAACATTAATTATTTTTCATTAAAACTAAATTAATTTATAAATAAAATAATTACTGGCCATTCTTAAATTTTATTTTTAAATGAAAAGTTATTTTAAAAAAAAATTTGGATTTTAGATTACTGTGAGTGTGGTTTTTGAGAGGGAATTCGGATTATTTCCACAGTGCTCATCTTTACATTGGTGGGGAACGTTTCCAGTCTAGCCAAAGACTCATATCAAGGACTCATTATTGTTGTAAATAACATCTCAGTTATTAATGAAATTAATTAATTTTTATTAATTATATCACAAAACTCTTAAATTGAAAATTCTAATCTATATATTTACTATATTTTCAAAAATATATATATTACATTTTCTAAACCTTAAAAGTAATAACATTTCATTATAACACATATAAAACCTAAAAACCTAAACTTCCAACTTAATTAAAAAGTTTTAAAAATCCAAGTGTGAAGTTACACTTTTTTTTGTTAATAATTTATTATTCTCTTTATCTAAAACAAGCAACCTATTTTCGGTTGGTAAACCTTCATTAAAGTCTTGGGTGTCTTTTGGTTGATCGTTTATTAATCTTCAAAAGCACTTTCTAGCAGAACATCGATGGATATCTTCTGAGGGAATGTTGTTAGGACAAAACACTGATCACATATCTTCTTAAGGAACGTTGATATTAACACCAGACAAGCTTTAAAGTGTTGAAAGAGATAATCTGTCACATACATATGACATTAATATATATTTGGAAAGTGTAAAGAAATTCAAACTTCCACCTCCGTGGTTTTTATTCCCTTAGGGTTTAAGAACAAATCAGTTTAAAGAAGATCAAAGGCCTTTACATAAAAGAGGACAACCATTATGCTTTACTAGAAGGCCGTTTCTTGACAGACACAATTGAGACTCTTCATATAATGAATCGTCGTTTTCACTTTTTGAGTGAATGTGCAGAATTTGCAGCCTTAATAATGAGAAAACAGGAAAACCAGGTGGAGGCAGGGATGAAATTTGATGGGTAAATTATTGGTTATTAGGTGATTTGGCTAAATTTTCCGGGTTAATCAACATTTTTTCATAAAATGATCCATTTTTAAAATGAATGTGTAATTTTTGCAATTTTAATAATGATAAAAGAAGAAAACCAGATATTGCCTAAAAAAAACAAGATTAGTACTTGATGGATTATCAGGAATGAAATTCGATAAATTCTCATGAAATGATTTTCCATTCCCATATTCACATTCTTTATTAAAATGATCAAAATGATCACTACATATGTTTCCTTCCTACCTGCTCTGAGTAATATATCTAACATGGTGCATGAAAATTTACAAATAAAGTGAAAGAGATGACATGGTGCTACTTTCAATTAAAAATATATTAAATTTGGTCCAAGACAGTACTGATTTATTCAGCTATGTGAATTGATGGAATATTGACAGATGATATGATGAGTGGATTTGCACATGGTCAGGCCCAGTGATTCGGAAGGTGGTTTCCTAGACTGGAGATTCTTCAAAATCGTGGTGGGCACGAGAACCATCCGTGGGAGCAGAAGCGTAGTCGGTAGTCACAAAAAGACTCTTATTAAAGCGACCTCTGGATGGCTTAGATGGCTCAGAACTTCCTCTTCATTGCAATTTGCAGCAAGGGTCAGAACTGAAGAAGGCCCATCAATTTTATTAGGAGCATTTAATTTTGTTTGCCTTGCAGAAATGGCTAAGGTTGAGGAGAGCAATTCCAGGCAGAAGCAAAGGCAGATGCAGAGGAGAGTGGTTGTTGCAGTGAACGAGAGCGAAGAAAGCATGTATGCTTTGTCTTGGGCTCTGCAGTATCTCCTACTCCAAGATTCCAGTGAAGACCACGTTATTCTCTTGCACGCCCAGTCGCCCCCTAGGGTTTACGCCGCAGTCGATGGCACAGGTCGTATAAATAAATACCTATTCTGAACAATCTTGTTTTTATGGATTTCTTTTTCGGTAGTTAACCGTGATGGGTCGTGATTTGATGAACAGCTTACTTCTTCTCGTCTGATATTATGGAATCCCTGGAGAAGCAACAAAAGGAGAAAACAGAAAGAGTTTTGGAGAAGGCCAAAGGCATCTGCAGCGAGAAAAACGTATGAATTCTTGCTAAGCCAGTTTTGATATTTAGGAGAACTCTTGTAGAATCTGTAAATTCAGATATTGTTATATAAATGTTCAGATATGCGTTGAGACAAAAGTGGAGACCGGAGATGCCAAAGATGTTATATGTGAACAAGTTGAGAAGCTTCAAGCAGACCTTCTGGTCATTGGAAGCCACGGCTACGGAACCATAAAAAGGTATGTAATACGTAACCTTTCTGTAAATGGTATTGTTGGATTGCTGATTTTGGTCTCCATCACTCTGTGACTGAGGGTGCCCAGGTGTTCTGATTGAATTTTGTAGAACCTTTTTGGGATCTGTAAGCGATTATTGCGTTCGCCATGCCAAGTGTCCCGTGGTGATTGTGAAGCAGCCCAAGGATTGAGATGCTGAGTTGGTTGGCCATGGCAAAGTTTATGTTTTTAGAGGATAAATCATATTAATAGTCTGTTGATATTACAGTATACTACCAGCGTTTTGAACCGTTTGTGAATGGACACGGATTTTGTTAGTTGCATTGTTATGCTGTCATCAAGCGCTGCTATCAACCCCTGTTCATGTTGTGATACATTATTTTTTAATCATTTTGAAAAAACTTGTAAATATGGTTCCTTTTTGTTGTCATAATTTTATAATTTAATATTGATGGGTTGGTTTGGTTGGGGATTTAGTTTCTATTTGGTTATTGTGTTTTATAGTTAAGTATGGGGAGATGGGTAGGTTTTTAATTTAATGTAAAAATGAATGTATTTAAATATTTTTTAAATATTTTATTTTAATTTATTTTTATAGTATTGTTTTAAATTAAATCTAAAAATATAAAAGAATGGGGAGATATATTGGTGTAAATTAATGATTTCATAACTATATTTAAATTTAATTAATAAGTAGGGTAGGCGAGAGGGTCCATATTTGACTTAGATGAAAAAATTGTATCCCAATTTGTTTGGGGCCTTGGATCACGGACAAATAACCAAGCGGAGTATCTAGCATTATGGAAGGGTTTGGAACTAGCCAATGAGCTCAAAATCTCCAGGCTAACAATTTTCGAAAATTCTATGCTAGTCATTCATCAATTTTGAGTCCTCTCCGTTAAGCCAAAGGATCCTTGCCTCCACGTCTCAGTTTGAACAATTGGAACTCTTCCATATGTATAGACATTTGAATCCGGTTGTTGACAGGTTAGCTAAAAAATGCACCACCATGAGCCAAGGTGTAATAGAATTGGACCACATGCTTGGCTTCTTCCCAATTCCTTACTATGTTGGGTTTAACAAGATTCCATTTGAATATTTGGGAGAGAATTCCCCATTCATCTCTCCACCTCCAAAGCTCGTTTGGATTCCCTAGAAAGAATCATATCAAATTTAAAGTGGAAATTTGGGACCAATCTAGACAAAACGAGATCTAGTCAGCCCTCTTCCTTTTGTGGCCCCATAATAGCATGGTTTGTCCTTAGTGGCAAAAGACTATTAACAAGTGGCAACCCTTCCCATATGTCTTCTTCCTTGCCAGTCTTGTCTATTTAATCTATTCTTGGTGTGACTTATAGTTTATCTCCTCAGTCGCGACATCCAATGCTTTGTGCAAGGAAAAGGAGTTAGTTCATTTTTCCTATGGCATCCCTTCGACATCAATTTCTTGTCTTGGCAAGGTTATGGTGGTGATCTTGGTTCATATGTTGTAGTTTGGCTCGTGGCAAGGTCCTGGTCTTAGTTATATATTGAACCTCGTGACTTCTCATTTTATTCAGTTGATTCATGTGGGTCTAGAAGTAGGAGGAGCTAACATCATAGTGTTTGATAGCTTGGATTTGGGCCCTTGTCTCAAGATGGCAATCAATTTGGGACCTTAGGAGAATCTCAACGCAAAAATAGTGCTTGAAAGGCACTTGGAACCTACTCACGTGATGTTAGCTTTCATTCATAAATTAGAGGACATGGTGGAGAGGCAGAGGTACTCCTTCCAACTTTTAATGGAGGCAAAGTTGTTAAATCACTATGCAAACATGGAAACATTCTCTAGAAGGATTGTGGGAGGAGGTCCACCCAATTTGTGCTCGAGTGAATGCATTGGAAGTCTCCGACAATTGAACTAAGCAAAAGGTAACTGGAGGAACTGGCTCAGGTGCTACTGCAAAGAGGAGCAGAACCCATTGCTCCAGTCGGTGTGAAGATACTAGTCATGGTCTTTGTTGAGGTTTGTACCTCATCTTAGCGGGTGATGATTTTTCAGTTGTAGTCTATTGTTGTTAAAATTCTCGTGTTATCATGATAGTCTGTAAATTTTGTTATCTCCTCATGTCTTTATGTAGAGTCTATAGTGGTCACCTCTTTTGTCTAAAAAGGCTTTTTAGCCCAAGAGGCAGTAAGCATTTTGTGTGGTTTGATGAAGAAAGTAATTTTATCTCTGAAAATATATGTAAGGGTTCTGGGCCTATCTCTAGCTTTTATTAATACAAAATACTCTTACTCATTGCTTAAAAGAAAATTAATTAATAATCACATAAAAACTTAATACTTACAATAAACTTATAATATTACAAGATTCTTAACCATGCATATTCACCTTCATTTCGTTATGGATATTATTAACTTGTAAATAGGCTTTGTTACAATACCATGGGTCAATACCATGGCTTATCAATACCACATGCCCAAAAACCTTATTTCCAAATTAAAATATTTTATTTTAATTTTTATTTTATATTAATTCTAGAAATAAAAACTATGAGGCATATATTATATATATATATTATATATATATATATTATATATATATATATATACTATATATATTATATATATATATATATATATATATATATATATATATATATTAATTCTAGAAATAAAAAACTATATATATATATTCTAGGAAAGAAAAAACATTGGAAATCATATTAATATGAAAATTCAAGTACATATAAACCAAAAATAATCATCATATCCAACTATTTCCACCCTAATATATCATCATAAAAACTATTGTAGGTATACATGTAAAACAAAAAAAACCATTGGGATCCATAACTATGCTAGCCTAATACATAGAAAATGTTTAGATAAGAGTTCACATATAACAACAAAAAGGAATTGTAGAAACATATGAAGGACATGTTCTTACGAGTTCCTACAAAAAAAAAAAAAAAATACACCAACCCAGACCATTGATTCCTCTTTTACAAATATTATCCCAAGCGACAATGCAATTTTTCCACGCAAGCCATCCAAATATAATAATCTTCAAAGGAATTTTCCATTGCCACACCGCCCTGTACTAAAATTGATTTGCAGAACCTTATACAGAGTAGGAAATGTATTTATATACTTCTAAGACCACAACATTCTCATCACATAAGGAACCATTCCAACACCGAACATCTTCATTATCACCCATAGAAATTCCCACCATCTTTAAGTCAAAAATATATCGATTCCACCTAACTGGATTGAAACCTTCAAGTCCAACGTCTGTTGCCTATTTCCATGGCGAGCAAGTGTGAAAAATATCAAAGGCCTCATAAGCCCTGTTTTGGAGAATTTGGTATCTACGGATAAATACTAATTCCCTAGATAAGTAGCCATATCTAGAACAACAGTTTAAAGTATTTTAATCTTTCCCTATAAGCAATAGATAAGATGAGAAGATGAGAAGACCTACTTGTAGTTCCGCTTTCCTTTCGTCTCCTTTGTATCGATCTTGTCACTCCTTCCCATACTTAATAGACTTGAGAAGTACCTGTAAACACAACATAAAACAAAGAATCGACCAAAGAAAAAGATCTATTGAATATAAGTGAATGGAATGACATACATTTCACACATATAAGCATCAGAAAACAATACAAACATATGGGAGAAAGGTTCAAACACTTTATTGAATAGAAGAAGGAATTACAACCATTGTGTCTAATTCAAAGTCATTCCTCGAGCTTGGATCCCATCCACATCACATCAAAAGCATGACAAACTTGTAGCATTATAATACTTGCTTCAAAGATGCTGAGATTTGCAACAAGAAATGCTAAAAATAGAAAATGTTAAAAATAGCACTGCTATAAATAGCAGTTCAGCCATTGTGGATCTTAGCAACAATGAGTGAAAAGTGAAAGTGCTAACAATAGCTTTTCTAAAAGTATCATTTCGGGATCCCTTCTTATTTTAGTTAGTCCTTGGACTAAACATAGGAAGTAAAATTTGAATTTGATGTTAACAACTATTTGTAAATTGATTAATTAATTCATCTTGAGTTAATTAGTTAAGGAATTATGAACATGAAGTCTATGAGAGGACATGCAATAGTTTCTCCTTTGATTGAGGGATTTATCCATGAGTTAAAGAGATAAGGATGAGTTGTAATATTGAGTTGTAATTAGTTGGCCCAGTTAACTAAGTCAAGTCCAGTTGGATTAATTTAACAATTTGTTAAATTAATGAGAGTTTAGTTAGTTAATGCTTGCATGCATGTAACTACTGTATTTCAGATAACTGAAGATTCACTGATGGATAACTCATGCATGTCAGTTTAGTCAGAGACCCAGTTGAGATCAGATGGAGGGACAATGTACTATCAGTTGCTAGAATATTCTATTGTAAATATTCCTTACATGTAGAAGGAATAGTATTCCTTAAGGATTGCATAGTTGGATCAGAGGTTACAGTGAGTGTGATGAGGCCAATTCACACATGTGACGTCATTGGACCCCAATCAAAACTACACAAGGAAATAGGAGGCTTGGAGGGCTTAAGGAAGATATATTCTATGTCTATTGAGTCTGTGAGCTGTATTATTTGATTGCAGAGAGAGCAGGATAGCTTTAGAGCTGCTTCTTTTTGTAACTTGAATAAGATTTCCAATTGTATGATAATACGGAGTTGGGGTTTTAGGCTAGTTCTTTCCCAAATTATATATCTTCTGTGTTATAGTTGATTACTTCTCATTCTCAGTTATATTAGTTCTTGATTGATGTTGCTCATGTTCGATTAAGCTTCCACTAAATTGTTTGTGGAAGTAGATCAAGTGTTTTGCTTTAGTACATTGCATTACCAGGTGATCTACAATGGGAATTTCTACATGGTATCAGAGCAAAGGTGATCAAGGAAGAACAATATACAAGCAGGAGAAGTTCAAAGTTTGGTTTCTGAATATTGAATTGAGTTCTTATCACATCTATTTCACCGATGTCGTTCAGTGGTTTGAGACTCAAATATGCCCTTGATGGCAGTTCAAATTATATAGCCTGGAAGGATCGCATGGAGGCAGTATTAGAAGATAACAGTCTAAAGGACTTCATTGATCAAGAAGTCCAGAAGTTGATTGATGCTACTCAACTGGGAGAATGGAAAAAGTGTGTGGCTAGAGCAAGGAGAATCATCCTGGAGGGAGTTCGAGATCACATTGTCTCGAGCCTCCATGGGAAGGAGGCTCCATTTTAGATGTGGAAAACATTGAAAGATCTTTATCAGAATAGTAGCAATCAGAGGAAGCTGGCGCTGAAAGATAAACTTCGAAAGATCAAGTGCAAAAAGGGTGACTGTTGGAGAGGTAAATCCCCTCTACGGATAGAGGCGATCCCTACTAGCCCAGAATGGGTCTAGAAACAATCAAACAATGCTACCACGCAAGTCCCTAATTGCAAATAAAAGGTAGGTGATGAAGACCTACTTGGATTCCAACGCTTTTTTCGTAGAAGAGACGTCGCCCACGCTCCTTTGCTTTGGCCGGTCACTGTCCCCCACGATCTCTGGGAATGGACACCTGCACATAAAGAGAACAACACAAACACAAGCGTGAAATCTAATAAATGCAATTATACATCAGTCAGGAAGGATATAACTCAACATCAATCATTACAAAGACAATGAGAGTGGAACCATAATGATAGTCATCTATTATTAATAATCAACAAAGGAGAATACAACCAGAGTCCTGATGTCAAGTCCTCCTTTGGCTGGGTGCTCAGCTACACAAGTCTTGCAAAGCTTGAAGGGATGGGGAACAAGCCTCTCTCTCTTTGGTGACAAGATCTCCTCACTTAGGTTAAGCCTTATGGACACAAAGAAGGCTCTTGCAACTCTAATCTCTTGATATCTTCCTTTCAGCACCAGTATTACTACCACTAGCTTGCTCAAGGCATGGAGACAAGCTTTTATAGATGAAAGAGGAAAAGATAAGATCAATCACAACAATCATGGGTTTGGCTTCATCACTTGGAAACTTCCATGGAAGGGTGGCAAACTACTTCCCATTCAAGGAGATTCGAAGCCAAACCATCCTCACTTAACATAGATTCAGTTGGTGAATGAGTTGGAGAGAACTTTCGGAGATTGATTGGTTAAAAACTTTGCCCAAATAGGTTGGCGTGATTGCGACTCTGGGGCAGAGCGCTAATAGCGTGCCCTCTTTGGAGGATTTTCCCCATTGGCGCGGGAAGAACACAGTGATCCTGCGTTAATGTAAAAAGGGCTATTTTTATGGGCAAGCTGCAGGAGATGTCTTTAGGGCATGTGAAGCTGATGTTCAGAGGGGAATGATGCAAGTGGTTTCAAGTCTTGTCACTTCTCACAAGTCCCGAAATGCGTTCTCCAAGGTGCAAGAGAGGGGTAACAGGGACGGTGACGAACGGTGACAAATTACTGTGTAACAGATGCCCCATAAAGTATGAGGCCCAAGAGAGAGAGGGGTGAAATGCTTTACAAGAACATGTGTGACTGAAAACACGGCCGCCGAAGAACCTGCGTAAAGAAGTACAACTGATACCTCAAGTACATGATATATGTGGTATGGGCGCAGCCATCCGTAACAGAGTATATAAAAACTGGATCCCAGGTATGGACGCAGCCATCCGATGAGGATCAATGAATGGACTTAGGTATGGTCGCAGCCATCCAATAAATGAGTCATGTAGTGATTACAATAATCCACAAAATGCAATCCGGATCCCAATATGCACAATTCAGGGTCTTGCGCTCCAACTCGACCCGAACACAGTACAAGTTCAAGCATGTGAATACAGGAGTCGGAGTCGAACATGCGTGAACATCGTCTGATTACCAGTCAATGATGAAAACTGTTAACAGACGCGAGAGGTACCACCAATAATGACGATGGTCCTCAAGGTACTATAGGTACAATCCACGGTGTGCGAATCAATGAGCTGGTGTCGAACACCCGTAGAATCATTCGATCGGAGGCCAACAATGAAAACCTCGCATCGAACACGAAGAACCTACCATTGAGGCATGTAGTCCCTAAGGCACCTGAAGGGAGTCTCTAGGTCATCTTCTTGGATAATGAGCTGAAGTCGACAGGAAGTGATCTTGATCGAAGGTGGGCCATAATGTTTCCCACATCATCGACACGAGACAGAGAGAGATAACATGTTTTGTGTGAGATATCAGAGGGAGGTTGAGTATTCTGCAGAGGTCAACTTCTCTTGAACATATCAGCGGCACAACAGCGGATTTGGCAGTATTTGATGTCAAATGATCAGGGGCCATGATGACAAGGCAATGAGCAGATAAACGGTCAAATAGGATAACCCAAACCCATGGAGGCAAGTGTGAAACAAGATGAGATGTCCCCACCTAGACACGAATGCAGATAAGTGCCATGTTCAAGAGAGACATACTGCCGACGATAATGATTACGGTTCCTTTATTCCCCCACCATTTCTGGCGAGTACCCCGATTATTTTTGGATGGCAAGCTTGATGGGGATAACATATGCTTGAGAGGTGTCATCACGACGAAACCCTGTGTCATTAAAGTTTTAACGAGTCTGACAAAGGAAAAACTCGGCGTCTTTTCACGTTTAGAGAGTTTGAAAAGACAGCAAAAAGAAAACTCCAGGGGTGTCCTTTTTTGTAAAGTTGTGTCTCTCGAGCCCAAAAAAGTATAAAACCATGCTCGAAAGAACCGCCCGGCCATTACGACCAAGGAGTACTTTTCGTAAGTAGTGACACCACCCTGAAAAAGTAAAAAAGCGATCGATATCACGCCATTTCGTTACCATTAACAAACCTGAAACGACAAAGGCCTGACGATCTTTTCATTTTTTATATGATCGGAAAGGAGTTTAAAGATGACCGCCTCTTATTTACTTTTAACGAGTCAAGAGGAACAACCCGGCAATCTTTTCATGTTTAGCGAGTCAGAAAAGAGCTAAAAGATGACTCCATAGTGACTTTTTGGTGTATTTACCGAGTCTGAAAAAGTATAAAATACAACTCGTTTCACCATCGAAGTTGCGTGAAAGACCTGTTGCTGCACAGGAAGCAAGCGTAAAATCCATTTTCGACCAAAAATATATTAAAATAGTCAAAAAATAACCTTTTTAAACCTAAAAATAAGTCAAAAGTCTATAAATATGGTGAAAATGTAAAAAAAAAAAATTACTTTGAATTTTTACCTCTTGAATAGTAGTAGTGGTCTGTTTGGGGAGCGAACTTCAGGTGGTGATTACAGCTAATCCATGCAACCATTCGAGATTTCGTCGGCTCCAGGTAAGAGGCGTTTCCCTCAGCTCCATTTCCATACCTTTTTTTATGCATTTTGTCCCTGATTGAGCCTCTGCAAGGAGGAATTCAAAATTTAGGGCCGCGACCCATTAGCGCGGGTATCCGGCACGGACTCGCGCTAATGGGGTGATTTTCCTAAAGGGGTCGCGCCATTAGCGCGTCTGTTTTGGAAACAGTCTCGCTAACCGCGCGACCTAATTTTTTACATGGAATTCCCATTGCACTTGAATTTTTTCGGGTTTGTAAATTTACCAGGGTTTCAATAATGATTTATTCATCCTTGTGGGTGCAGGAAACAAGCAAAAATGGTGGTGGAATGGAAAGAATGGGAACATGATGCCGTGGACGCCTTGGCCATCGAGGATGAGGGGTGTATGAACGCTTTGAGGGACTCTGGTCTCAAGAAGTTCTTCCTCACATCTTATATGCAATCTCAGCCTGAGTTATTGCAGTTCATAATTGATGCTTGGGATGTGGATGACCAAGTATTTCGCTTATGGGGCCAAACCTTAGAGCTGGAGGTGTCTGATGTGTATTTCATTACTGGGCTATCACGGAGAGGGGCGAGCCCTATTTTGACTAGAAGGTAGACCTTCCGGAGAGAAGGTGGGTGAAGTGAAGGCCCGAGTGTGTCCAGAGGCACAATTTGGGAGAAACAGTGCCAAGGTGGTTATCAATACCATCCAGGACTTGGTTCTCAAGGCGATATTGTTCACCATCACGCGTGTAGCTGGGGTACAGGCGCCCCATGAGGCGAGCAAGAATCATCTGTTACTAGTGACAGAATGCCTTAGCCCCACCATGTTTGATTGGGCTACGGTGGTGACTACCAACATCAAAAGGCAGCTTACGAATTGTAAGCGTGCAGGAGTGAAACAGTTTGCGTATCGCTCAATTGTGGTGTCGTTCTTCTTGGAACGATTACTGCTTTTCCAGATCCAGGGAGCTGTAGTGGCTGATCCTTTGCCACGAGAGCCTAGGATGGCTCGCTGGGCAGCATTGATGCCCAGAGGAGGAGGGGGCCAGCAGATGTCTTGGCGGCCCGAATTCTTCATATGGCTTCGCCGTCAGCTGATCATGGTAGAGGATTGGCCATATGCGGGGACCAATTTTATGGGGGACCCAGACCTCCCACTGCTAGAGGGAGAGGAATGGGACGAGGAGTTAGGTATGATCTCTTCGTTTTTGATTTTTTATGTATTTTCATTTTTTTTTAATACATGCCTGTTCTGATGATGGTTGTATGTATATGCAGATGTTGGCCCAGAGCGACCAGCCGGCTTGTCTCCTGTAGCGCAGAGGGGCCAACACGTAGCTGAACCTCAAGCAGGGGGTGCCGTGGGGGAAGAGCTGGTGCGGAATCTCGAGGGACTCACCCAAGGGATTCCGGGTTATGCTAGATTGGCGGACGTGCCTTTTGCATACCAGAGGCACACAGTGGGGGTGCCGACTCGCGTTCATCGTCTGTTGAGACGATTGGTGCACGCAGTGACGTGCTATCATGAGCACCACTGCGATTAGACTTCTAGGCTTACTTTCTGCATATTTTTTTGAGAGACATGTGTCTTAATGTACGGAAGAACACAAACTCTAATCTAGACATGTACACTTATTTTTTGAGCGCCTCGGTGTGGCACACGATATATATATATATATATATATATATAATATATATATATATATATATATATATATATATATTATATATATATATATATATATATATATACACACACACATCTATTTATATATATATATATATATATACACACATTGTTGTTATGGTTTATTGTATTTTATGCTTCTCGTATTATGTTGATTCACATATTATGCAAATGTCTGTCCAATACATAATTAACTAATGCATCGGTTAACGTATTAAGTCGTCTTGGAATATGTTGATAAGTAATGAAATCAAAATCCCTTTCTAATAACTTAACACGTAAATACAACCTTAAAATGCGATGATCTCTGATAGAATAATGTCCGTTGAGCTGGTGGACTACAAGTTGAGAATCCAAGTTTACAACCAATGTGCGAATGCTGAGGTTAATTACCTGAGCTAATAATTCAATCACAACACTATATTCAGCCACATTGTTCATCGTACAACCCAGACACACCCCTTGAATATCTACTAACTCACCATGAGGATAGTAGATCACCTATCCGCAGATGACAAGTTGCGAGTACTGCGGGAAGCACCATCAGCAAACCAACATAAGGCGATCCAGACATCTGTTCAAGAAGAAAAAGACACAATAAGTGGTAATCATGCCGACATACCACAAAAACTAAACAAACACGCACACACAACACACTGCTGAAAGCATACGTGTGTACAAAAAGAGAGAGTGCCTGGACTCATGCATAATATTTCTTGAGATAAAGCCCATTTCGAGGCCTGTCCAAGGGATTACCTTCATAATCTATAAGCTCATAGGCACCTTTTTGTAAAACTCTTTTCACAATATAGGGCCCATGCCACATAGCCTCGAGTTTTCATGCCCCCAGCTTATCGTTAGCTTGATCATAGAGCAGTACTAGATCTCCCTCAATGAAAGAGTGGGGGTTAGCAGCGTTATCGAAGTGAGTTTTCACTCGCTTCTTCTGAGCTTCAATAGCTAGGGATTTTAGACGATGAGTCTCATCTAGCTGTTCTAAGTAAAGAAGTCGCTCTTCTACAAGGGTAGTATCAGGGAGTAACTCGACGGCTAACTTCAGTGAAGGAATCTCACACTCAATAGGAAGGGTCGCCTCCAGTCCGTAAACTAACTAAAAAGGAGTGAAACCGGTGGCGTCCTTCACGGAGGTACGGTAGGCCCACAAAGCGGAGAACAACATCAGATGCCAACTGGACTTATGCATGCCAACAGTTATTTGAAGCATCGTGACCAAAACCTTGTTCACGGCTTCTACTTGACCGTTTGCCTGAGGATAGTACGGGGTCGAACTCTCATGCCTAAGGCCTAGCTGGGTTGTTAAGTCGGTCATCATGTGATTACGAAAATGTTTTCCGTGATTAGTGACGATGGCTTGTTGTACTCCGAACCACGAAATAACATGATTAAACAAGAACTATGCCGCGGTGTGACCGTCTTCTGACAATGTAGGCATCGCCTCGACCCATTTCGTAAAATAATCTACAGCAACGATGATGTATCCATGCCCCCCAGCCGAGCGAGGGTTACAGGTCACATAATCGATGCCCCATTTGGCAAAGGGACCGACGGTTACAACGGGGTGCAACAGAGCAGGGGGTGCATGCATCTTCCGTTGGTAAATCTGGCACTCATGACAGGAACGGACAGCAAGAATGCAATCCTTGAAAATGGAGGGCCAGAAATAGCCAGCACGGAGGATTTTCTGTGCAGTGGCATATCCATACATGTGACCACCACAAGCACCAGAGTGGCAGTCATTCAAAACTCTCTCTGCTTCTTCGAAGGTCAAGCATCGGCGAAGAACAGAATCAACACCGAGACGGTACAGGGTGTCCCCAACGATGCGATATGGTTGGGCTTGATGTTGAATCCGTCGACGAGCATCCTTAGAGGTCTCGGGACGGAAAGAGGACATCTGCAAGTAGACAATAATGTCCCCATACCAAAGATCGAGGGTGATAATGAGGAAGAGACTTTCGTCTAGAATGGAATCCTCTATCTGAGAGGAGGCAGTAGAGGATGGCAAAGAACACAACAGCTTGGTGAAGACAAGTGATTTCTTAGACTTGGAAGCATTAAATTCCAAGTCAAACTCTTGGAGGATGACTATCCACTTCGAGTATTTGCCCCCCAGTAATTTTCGTGACAGAATATAAGTCATGGGGTTGCAATCAGAGATCACAGTCGTAGTACACAACAAGATATAGTGACGGAATCGTTGAACAGCGCAAACCGCAGCGAGGGCCAACTTCTCGACATAAGCATATAGAGTTTCCGTATCTAACAAGTTGCGACTAAGGTAGTAAATAACATGTTCGATGCCATCGTACTCATCTTGTACCACAACCATACCGATGGTGGTGTCAGCAGTGGCCAAATATAGCGTATAATCGCGATGATAATTTGGGGGTCGCAACAAAGGGGCGGACACTAGAAGAGTTTTTAGATGTGCAAAAGACTCCTTAGCTATGGCATCCCACCGAAATGGGGTGTCACGCTTAAGTAACCGTGTGAAACCCTTTGCCACTTCGGCATACTTCGGGATAAATTGTCGTAAGAAATTAGCTTTACCCTACAGACTCTATAGTTGCCGCAAAGAAGGAGTGGGAGGAAGATTCAAAATGGCTTCGACTTTAAGGGGATCCAAGCGGATGCCCTCTCGGGAGACGATAAACCCGAGAAGTCGACCAGATTCGACGCAGAAGACAGATTTATGCGGATTCAGTCGGATGTTGTAGTGTCTACAGCGAAGAAAAATCTTGCGAAGATGTGACAGGTGGTCTGAGCACTTAGTTGAATGAGCGGGAAGGTCATCCAGATAAGGCTGTACGATGTGCCAAATATCATGAAAGGCGTAAGACATCGCACGTTGGAAGGTGGCGCCGCCATTCTTAAGACCGAAAGGGAGCTTTTGGTAAGCGAAAGTACCCCACGGACAGATAAAGGTTGTCTTGTGTTGATCAGCGGGCACGATATTAATCTGATTGTAACCAGAGAAGCCATCCATAAACGAATATATTTCACTCCCCGCATACTCATCAATGAGTTGGTCAATGAAAGGTGTGGGGTAGTTATCTTTCGGGCAGGCTCGATTAATGTCGTGATAATCGACACAGACGCGAATAGTACCCTGCTTTTTATCCATAGGGACAATGTTGAATACCCAATTTGTGAGTGGGATAGGATAAATAAAACCAGCTTTAAGAATTTTGTCAACTTCCGCTTTGATAGCTGCAGCCTTACGGGGGTGCACAGGATGCAAATGCTGACGAATAGGTTTGGCACCTGGATACGTAGGTATCTCGTGCACTACAATGGTTGGATCAATACCGGGAATCTCTTCGTAGGACCACGCGAAGACGTCACGGAACTCGCGAAAAAGCGCTATGTAGATTTGAATCTACTCAGGAGTGCAAGTGACTCCTATGTATATGTTCTCGACAATCCTTGGTTTGACAGAGATGTCGATGGGTTGGGTCTGCGTAATGTTCCCCAAATTCCCTTTAGATGATGCTTGATAGATCTGGACGGGCATCTAAAGAGGCTGTGAAGGGAGACACGGAACAAACCACTCGAGACAAGCCAACGTTTCCCGGAGGGTAGGGAGAAACGAGGAAAGGTGGTGAAGATGGGACCATGGAGGTTCCTCGAGAGACATGGTCTCTAGGATGGCTTCGTCGGAAGGAAATATTTCTTTTAACGGATCCGAGGAGGCACATTTTCCAAACCAAGGGGAAAATTCGTATGAATCAAGAGCTCCACTTGAAGCAGCGGGTTCAAGAGGAGGGGCCGATGCAGCAACAATTTCGATGTAGTTGAGCTCGATGGGACTCAACGGCATCTCCTCGCCCCACGATTCTATCTGGTCGATGGGGGGAGGACCCAGGGATCAGAACGAACCAAAATCATAGAGATAGAGGTGAGGTTGGGAGGTGGGAGGGAGAAAACACCCATGAGGGCGGGATCTTTGAAGAGCCCGGCTCCCACACTCTCAAAAGGAACGGAGGTATGTTCAACGAAAGGCACATTTCCTTCAGAAGAGGAAGCGAAGAAGGAGAGCTGGTCTACCGTGACAATTTTCCCTTGGTGAGGGAAACAGATGACACGGAAGAGGGATGAAGCCACGGAACGCATGGCATATGTGCAACTCCAGCCCAGAAGGAGGTTGTAGGTGAGATTTGCGTCAACGACCTCGACTTCTACTTCAACAGTTTTTCCTTCTAAAGTAATTGGCAATCGTTGAAGAATACCATAGGGACGAGATTCTCTCCCATCGAAAGCTTCCAAAGTCATAGGAGACTGGCTCAGAGTCGGAGACCCGATCTCTTTCCAACAAGCAATAGACATAATGCAAGTCGATGTGCCATCATCAATAACTGTACGATGAATTGTTTTTGAATTGATGATGACTTGGATAATAAAAGCGATCTGATGAGGCAGCCTTGGGACATGGCTCTCGAGATCAAAGGTAATTAGATCCGAATCTGCCAGGTCGATGCCACCGATGGCCGATAGCAGGGACTTCCTCTGAAGGGGGCAGCTCTGGAGAAATTCTAAGGCGGACATAGCCGACGAGGCCTGCGCTAAGTCCTCAACTATGCTATAGTGTTGGGCAGCACGAGCATTTGGGTTGTAAGATGATCTCCTGAGTACTCCTTTGGGAGGGGGTCGGATGGTCGTCTCAGTACTTGGTCTCTCGATATGGAGCGGACCAGAGCTGGATGAAGGAGCACTTGACGGAACCTCGAGCTCCTTCTCGGCGGACGACGGATACTCCTTTGTTCGAGTCGTTACATGAACGGGGATAGATCCAGCCATGAAGACTTGGGAACCAAAGGGAGAAGAAGACGGATCAGCCGCCATCTGAGTTTGTTGAGAGGGGAAAGGTTCTTTAAGAACCGCAGGGATCCTAGGAGCACCTTTCAACAAAAGACTAACTTCGGATCACCTTGGGTAGTGCTTAGTGTAGTGATCCTCCTCACAAATGAGACAAGGATATTTGGGTTTACGCTTAGCTCCTTCCTCAGATGGAGGTTTGGACGACTCCTGTTTAGGTTGTTCAGATTTATTTTTTCCCTTCCCCTTTTTCTTTCCTTTCGAGGCCTTACTCGCTGTGGTGGACTGGACGGTGTTGACCTCAGAAGTAGTTCCAGAATTTGAACCACCCTGAGAAGTGTTTTCGTTAGAAGCATCCGATTTTTGCTTCCCAGGGTTCGAAGATGATTTTTTAGAGGCCGGATTCACAGAGCCGATAACTCCATCGACAGATGGCTTCGGCGGAGCCTTGGATGTATCGCGTCTCGGGGCATCAGGAAAATACTCATACAAAGTACCTGACTGAGAGTAAACTAAGTCAAGGTACTAAGCATGCACGATCGCTTTCTCTTCAGTCACACAGACTCCCATAGCAATGTCCCGTGCAATCTTAGGGACAAAGGAAGTCATGAACCAATCGGTGAGGAGTTGATCAGGAATCCAAAACTTGATCAACCGGTGACGCATTCCCCATTCATGTATATGATCATAGATGTGCGTAGCTGTATCCTGCTTAAGAGATGTCAAGAGATGAGTCCCTATCTCGTACCGAATGGGTAGCTGAAAGTGAGTAAGGAATGCCATAGCCAATGAATCAAAGTCTTGAAAAGACGCGCGGGTCAATTCAATATACCATTTAGCAGCAGAGCCGGTGAGAGTCCTTTGGAAGAGGCGAAGTCGAATTGAATCGTCAAGCCATGAATTAGACGAACACCATAGGTGATACGTCATTACATGGGCTTGAGGATCCTCTCCGGCCTTGCCGTCGAATTTGGGACAGTCGCCGGGTATTTTAGTTGGAGCTGGTGGCCATTGTGGATTATGCAAAATGGGATCATTTGTTAATTTCGACACATCAGGCAGTTCCAACGTCGCTAAAAATGGTAGCTGCGGGTTGAAGGACATCTGCGGATATGAGGTAGGGCCAAAATTCCATCCAGTTATCAGTTCCCCCAATGACCTTGTCCGGAAATTGAGATGCAACATTGGATGTAAAATGAGGTGCAACAAATCATTCAAAACTTGGTGCAAAAACAAATGCAAAAGTAGATGAAAAAAATGGCTCAAAATTGAACGTAACAAGAGACACAAAATGGGATGCAAAGGTGGATGCAACATATGGTTCAACATAGGATGCAAATTTAGATGCTTAAAAGGATGCAAATTGGATGCAAGAAATGGTGTTAAAAATGATGCTAAATTGAATGAAACAAATAATGCAAAATTAAATGCAAAATATGGTGCAAAATAGGATGCAAAAAAGGGAGATAAATAAAATGCAAAAGTGGATGCAAAAAATGGTGCAAAAATGCATGCAAAATTTGACACTAAATCAGATTCAACATATGGTGCAAAATTGGATGGAAAAAATGGTGTAAAGAAAGGGAGAAAAACTGGCACAAAAATAGATGTAAAAATAAGTACAAAATTAGAAGCAAAAAATAGCATAAGACCAGATGCAAAAATTGGCATAAACTTGATGTAAAAAAAGGCACTAAATTAGATGCCAAAGATGGTGAAAAAATCGATGCAAATTATGACACAAAACTAGAAGCAAAGAATGCCACAAAAGAGGAAGCAAAAATTGATGCAAAAAATGGCACAAAACTAGAAGAAAATTTTGTTGTAAAACCAAATGAAAATCTTGGTGGAAAATATGATGCAAAAAAAGATGGAAAATTTGGCGTAAAAAAGATGCAAAATTTGGTGCAAAAAAGGACGCTTTAAAAATTGTACAATAGAGCCAGATTTAGCGCC
>APFE030070630.1:0-14402 GCA_000404065.3 Pinus taeda | reverse complement strand
TTGCAAAGCTTGAAGGGATGGGGAACAAGCCTCTCTCTCTTTAGTGACAAGATCTCCTCACTTAGGTTAAGCCTGATGGACATAAAGAAGGCTCTTGCAACTCTAATCTCTTGATATCTTCCTTTCAGCACCAGTATTACTACCACTAGCTTGCTCAAGGCATGGAGACAAGCTTTTATAGAAAGAGGAAAAGATAAGATCAATCACAACAATCATGGATTTGGCTTCATCACTTGGAAACTTCCATGGAAGGGTGGCAAACTACTTCCCATTCAAGGAGATTCGAAGCCAAACCATCCTCACTTAACATAGATTCAGTTGGTGAATGAGTTGGAGAGAACTTTCGGAGATTGATTGGTTAAAAACTTTGCCCAAATAGGTTGGCGCGATTGCGACTCTGGGACAGAGCGCTGATAGCGCACCCTCCTTGGAGGATTTTCCCCATTGGAACGGGAAGAACACAGTGATCCCGCGCTAATGTAAAAAGGGCTATTTTTATGGGCAAGCTGCAGGAGATGTCTTCAGGGCATGTGAAGCTGATGTTCAGAGGGGAATGATGCAAGTGGTTTCAAGTCTTGTCACTTCTCACAAGTCTCGGAATCCTCCAAGGTACAGGAGAGGGGTAACAGGGATGGTGACGAATGGTGACAAATTACTGTGTAACAGTGACACAATCTCTACATTCCTGAACAAGCTCACCACCTGCAGGGATGAGCTTGGAAGCATAGGGATCGTGATAGCTGATGATGACATGGTGAGTCTTGCACTCCTCGGTCTTCTTAAGAGCTGGCATAGCTACCAGGAATCAGTTAATGGAAGAGAGAAACTGCCCGATTGGGAACAACTTCGGTCGGATCTTATGCAGGAGGAGATAAGGCGTAGCACCAGGGATGGATCTTCATCAAAAAAAGAAGATGGAGAAAATCTAGCTTTAGCAAGTAAAGCTAAGAAAGGGAAAGGGAAGGTGTCCCAATCCAAATCTTCTCATGGTGGGAAGAAGGTTGACAAGTCGAAAGTGCAATGCTTTCACTGTCATGAAGTGGGCTATTATGCAATGAATTTTCCACTAAAGAAATCCAACAAGGGTTCCTCCAAGGGATCTGATGGTGATGCATTAGCCTCATAGTTTGAACTGGAATTCTCACTTATCGCATGCATGGTTTCATCCATGGTGGGATGTGTTTGATAGTGGAGCTTCTTTCCACATGTCGGGTGACAAGAATATTTTAGTACATTGGAGGAGAAGGATCTCCAGATGCAGGTCGAGATGGGTGATGATGGAAAGTATTGTGTCTCAGGTGAAGGTACAATTGTGTTTTAAAGGGAGCGTGGTGCTCCTCTCACCCTATCTGCTGTTAAGTATGTACCAGGTTTGAAAAAGAATCTTGTGTCTATTGCTATGCTAAAAGATAAAGGCTATGATGTAGCCTTTAGAAAAAGGAAAAGTTTTCCTGAGGCATATCGACACCAGACAGACCAATCAAATTGGGATTCGAGTAAAGAATCTCCACAAGCTGGAGGTAGATGACTGTGCTACACTGAGTTCCAAAGTAGAGGTGGTGCAAAGCCAAGATGTTGGTGAGCTATGGCATAGGAGATTGGGCCACTTGCATCATGGGGCCTTGAAGATCATGCAACAAATTTCTACCGGCTTACCCAAGGGAAAACTGGAGCAAACAGACACATGCAAGGGATGCACCCTGGGTAAGTGTGCAAAAGCTTCCTTTCAGGATCGGGATAGTAGAGCTGGAGCAATTCTGGACCATTCTCTACAACCTCCACCACTAAGCAAAGGTACTATGCTATTTTTATTGATGATTTTTCTCATAGATGTTGGATCTACTTTATGCAAAAGAAGGATCAAACCTTCTTAACATTTTGTGAGTTTAAGGCCTTGGTAGAGAAAGAATCTAGAAAGAAAGTAAAATCCTTGCGTAGCGACAATGGTGGAGAGTATGTTTCCCAGCAGTTTAAAGACTTCTATGTTGTAGAAGGAATTAAACGGGAATTGACGACACCTCATAACCCACAACATAATGGGGTGACCGAAAGGAAGAACAGATCTATTGTGGGAGCAACTTGAGCGATGTTGCATGACCAAAGCCTACCACTTCATCTGTGGGCTGAGGCATGCAATACAGTAGTGTACCTTCAGAACATAATTCCTCATTGTATCTTTGGGATGAAGACACCTATGGAGGTTTTTTCGGGGAAGCGACCAAATGTGAGTCACTTCCACATCTTTGGATCATTATTTTACTCTCATGTGACCAAAGGTGCTTGGAAGAAGATAGACCCAACAACTGAGTTGGGGATACTTGTGGTGTACATAGATACACCCCACAACTATCGTGTGTTTCTACCTACCAGTCAGAGGACCATAGTGCGCAGGGATCTGAAGTTCGACGAGCAGAGAGCCATGCAAGTGTCACTTGAGAGGGAGCTCAAGTTGCATGGTGATGAAGAACTTTTAGTTCCAAAGGAGGAGGAGCCTCTTGATGATGTGGATCAGCCACATGCAGAGGATCCAGTAGTGGAGACCACCACTCCTGGAGAGTCTTCCAGAGACGGGCGGAAACGCTTGCGTGAAGTTGACAGATTGATGCTAGATGTGAGATAGAATTTGGGGCTGCCATCCTCTCAGCGTAGACAGAGGAGATATCCCAAGAGATACACTGGCTACATGGCCTTGGTTAGGGAGTGTGTAGTGACCGAACCTTCTTCTTTTCAGAAGGCAATGCAACAACCAGTCTGGGTTGATGCAACGGTAGAAGAGTATGATTCTATCATACGGAACAGTGTGTGGGATGTTGTCCCTAGACCTAGGGACAAGTTAGTGGTTAGTTCCTGATGGCTTTACAAGGTAAAGCAGGTAGCTAATGGTAGTGCTGAGAAACACAAGGCAACGTTTGTTGCCTAAGCTTTCTCACAGGTTGAGGGGATCAACTACGGTGAGACCTTTGCTCTCGTAACAAGGTACTCATCTATTAGATCGATGCTAGCTCTATCAGCTTAGATGGGTTGGAAGATCCATTAGATGGATGTGAAGACGGTGTTCCTCAATGGGAATATTGAGGAAGATGTATACATTGAGTAGCTTGAAGGATTTGAGACCTTCGATCGCGAGTCGCATGTTTTCCGACTCAAGCGAGCATTGTATGGGTTGAAGCAAGCACCCCATGCTTGGTATACCAGGATCGACAACTATTTCAATGGATTGGGGTTCACCAAGAGTGAAGCAGATGCAAACCTTTACCACATCATGGTAGAAGGTAAGACATTGATTATTGTACTTTATGTCGATGATCTGATTTTGATAGGTGATGATCAGTTGATCAAATCTTGCAAGGAGGACCTTACAAGAGAGTTTGAGATGGAGGACATGGGCCTCATGCACTACTTTCTAGGCATGGAAGTGTGGTAGAAATATGGGGAAGTATTTGTGTCTTAGGGCAAGTATGCCAATGAGATACTTAGGCGCTTTCACATTGAGAAGTGCAATCTATGCAGACTCTTCTAGCTGGGAACTGGTGGAAGGAGGATGCTACTTCAAGTGAGGTAGTAGTTGCTACTTTTTATAGGTAGCTGGTGGGTTCACTTATGCATTTGGTGAACACACGACTCAACTTATGCTTTGCAGTGAACCAACTGAGTCAAGCTATGGTTTAGCCTACCAAGTTGCTTTGGAAGGCAACGAAGCATGTCCTGAGATATCTTAGAGGCACTACATAGTATGGATTATGGTACATATGGACAGAAGGAGTGAAGATGCAAGGCTTCACAGATGCGGATTGGGCTGGTAGTCCATCAGACCAGAAGAGCACTTCTGGAGGAATTTTCAACCTTTGTTTAGCTACAGTTTCTTGGTATAGCAGGAAACAGAGATCAGTTGCACTTAGCTTAGCAGAGGTTGAATACATGGATGCTGATCAGGTAGCATGTGAGGCCATTTGGATGTGGAAGATTCTAGTGGGATTGTTTGGTCAGATGATGGATCCTACAATGATATACTGTGATAATCAGAGTTACATAAAACTCTATGAAAATCCAGTGTTTCATGACAGGCCCAAGCACATAGATATCCGTTACCATCATCTACGGGACTGTGTGGTCAAGAGGATCATGATGTTGTAGTATGTTTCGACTGAGGAGTAGGATGTAGATATTTTGACTAAGGCATTGTCAAAATGCAAATTCGAGTTCAACAGAGACAGGATCAGGGTTACTGATAATCCCTTTCTTATTGAGAGGGAGTGTTGAGATTTGCATCAAGAAATGCTAAAAATAGAAAATGCTAAAAATAGCACTACTATAAATAGCTGGGATATAAATAGAAATTCAGCCATTGTGGATCTTAGCAATAATGGGTGAAAAGTGAAAGTGCTAAAAATAGATTTTCTAAATATAGCATTCGGGATCCCTTCTTATTTTAGTCAGTCCCTGGACTAAACATAAGAAGTAAAATTCGAATTTGATGTTAACAGTTGTTTGTAAAATTGATTAATTAATTCATATTGAGTTAATTAGTTAAGGAATTATGAACATGAAGTCTATTTGAGGACATGCAACAATTTCTCCTTTGATTGAGGGATTTATCCATCAGTTAAAGAGATAAGGATGAGTTGTAATATTGAGTTGTAATTAGTTGGCCCAGTTAACTGAGTCAATTCCAGTTAGATTAATTTAATAGTTAAATTAATAAGAGTTCCGTTAGTTAATGCTTGCATGCATGTAACTATTGTATTTCAGATAATTGAAGAGTTACTAATGGATAACTCATGCATGTCAGTTTAGTCAGAGACCCAGTTGAGATCAGATGGATGGACAATGTACTATCAGTTGCTAGAATAGTCTATTGTGAATATTCCTTGCATGCAGAAGGAATAGTATTCCTTAACGATTGCGCAGTTGGATTAGAGGTTACAGTGAGTGTGATGAGGCCAATTCACACATGTGACATCATTTGACCCGAATCAAAACTGCGCAAGGAAATAGGAGGCTTGGAGGGCTTGAGGAAGATATATTCTATGTCTATTGAGTCTGTGAGCTGTATTGTTTGATTGCAGAGAGAGCAGGATAGCTTGAGAGCTGATTCTTTTTGTAACATGAACAAGATTTCCAGTTGTATGATAATACAAAGTTGGGGTTTTAGGCTGGTTCTTTCCCCAATGATATATCTTCTATGTTATGGTTGATTACTTCTCATTCTCAATTATATTTGTTCTTGATTGATGTTGCTCATGTTCGATTAAGCTTCGGCTAAATTGTTTATGGAATTAGATAAAGTGTTATTCTTTAGTACATTGCATTACCAGGTGATCTATAGTGGGAATTTCTACAAAATCCAAATCTCACAACAACATTATCTCCTTACAATTCAACATAATCCAACCCCTGATCACTTAGATGAGTGGTCAATTTATAGGAATATGAAGGAGGTTTTGCCATAAATGGTGGCATTCAATGGCCTTCCATACCTAGAATTAGTTCCATGGAGGAAGGGATGAGAGGATAGGATGCATCTTAACTCATTCCTCATCCATTTTCGAGCTGATAGGAGTTGATAAGTGAGGGGATTTTCTAGATGACTCCAAAAGATAAGAATATTTCCCAAACCCTATGTGAATTAAGCTCAAACTCACCCAACGTAGGTGAAAGGAAGCCTAAGTGCTCTACAGAGCACCCTGGCATGGACTTAACTACTCTGGAACACACCCTTACATGGGCCTACCTATGCTGGTCCCTCTAGAGGCCATTTCTAGATGTCTTCAAGTCATGAAAATGTCTAGGAAAGAGGCATTCAAAGGAGTGACTTGTTTAGGGCATGTAGAAATTGAAATTAGAGTTTGATGAGCCCTAAAACACTGATCTGGATGATGGGATTGATGTGCCCAAATGGATCTGTAACAAATACCCCCTAAATCATGAACTCAAAAAAATTCCAATGTCGAATGAAATGCTTTACGATGTGATGAGGAGGTATCAAAGTGGAAGGTGACCTGCATCAATTACAATACATATATCATGTTTTTTTATTTTTACATGAATCACTGAGGGAAGGCATACCCATGCTCAACTTATAAACTTTCATTACATGTACATAAACAATCATCTATAGATATAGACCCATGATTGGAATGACCACCAATGTAAAGACATTGTACATATGATTTAGTACTCCTGAAATCACAACCCAGATGGATGAATCTAGATCCGAGGTCTTCTATCTCGTTCAATCGTTCGCTCAAGTATGAGTCTAACCATGTGAATATGTGATCTAAAGTCAAACATGGAAAGACACCATCTGATTACCAACCAATGATGTAAGCTATTAATAGATGCGAGAGAAATCACCGATAATGATAATTATCCTCAAGGTACTACAATACATTCTGCATGCTGCGAATGGATGATTTGATGTTGAACACCATACAAATTCTTTTTGTCAAAGGCCATTGATGTTAACCTATCACCGGAAGTGAGAAACCTACCATTGATGCATGCAAGCCTCAAGGCACTGGAAGGGTGTTTCTAAGTCAACTTCTTGGATAATGTGTTGATGTTGACAAGAAGCGACTCATCGCAGGAGGGCCTTGATGTATCCCACATCAACGACACGAAACGAGTGTAGTGATTTTAGAGATGGAATTTTACTAACGACACAAGGTTAAAGAATGGCAGTCATGAAAATGAAGGTTTATGGTATTACAAAGGATGAATTTTGATTGAATGACTTCTCTTGAACATGTCGATGACACTAAAATGAATTGGTAGCATTGACCCAAAACAAAATTATGGATTTTATGATAGACCAATGGTATGATAACCATCAAGATGATAACCCAACCCAAATAGTCACGATGATGGAGTGAAAGTGTCATGTTCAAGAGCTACCTACTACCATAAAGTGGTTTTCCCCTTTTTCCCATTTTCCCCAATCATTGATGACCAATACCTCTTTACTTTTATAAATCATGAGGAGGATAACATATGTTTGTTGTATAATTTCACCCTTTGGGTGAATCCATGGCTATTTGATGTTTTAAGGAGTCTAGCGAAGGTGAAACTCGGTCTTGTCTAGATGGACAAGTTTGTTGCTATTTGATGTGTTAACGAGTTTAAAGACAAAGATAACTCGGTCCTTTTCATGTTTAGAGAGTTTGAAAAGAGGACAAAAAGAAAAATCCACAATTTCTTTTTGGTAAATTACTCTCTTGAGCCCGAAAAGCGTAAAATAATACAAGAGAGATGTTGTTTCCAATTCGTTAATGAGCTGGAAAGGACAAGCGCTCGAAAATCTTTTCATGTTTAGAGAGTCAGGAAAGAGCTTAAAGAGGACTCACTTTGAGGAATGAGTGGTGTCTAAGATAGCAACTGGTTCCAGTGATGTTGGAACTTCTCAAAACATGTTGATTTATGTGAAGAGGCTGGCTAATAAGACCACTCATTGCAACTGTTCCTCAAAAAGGGTAAAATGACCATGTGAAAGCGTATGATCGGCCAAAGGGATGGTGGCAATGGGATGAAAACAACCAAGGCTCATCTGAAGAAAGAGGCTGATAGAATGGCAATCACAAGGGTTAAAATGGAGATGGGTTCATTTTTACACAACCTTGAACCATGGGAAACTATGCATGGGTTCAGTTTCATGTTTACACAAGCTTGAAATGAAAAACTATGCTTGGATTTAGTTTCATGTTTACACAAGATTGAACGAAAAATTATGCTTGGATTCAGTTTGATTTTTACACAAGCTTGAAATGAAGGACTATGCTTGAGATTGGTTTACATTCACCCAACATTATGAAAGGGAGAGTCTCTTGTAACTAGATGGAAGTCGTTGCGGTGAAGCAAGACACTTATTCAACACCTTTTTGGCTTCGTCCAGATAGGAACAAAGGTGAATGGGGTTATTCCCTTCACATAAACTACATAGAAGCTTAACTTTACCACTAGGTTCATGCCCCCCAAGCTTCATTACATTCACCTAAGTAGACTACTCATGGTTAGTAGGTGGATGGAATGAAGGTTCGTTTATGAGATCAAGTGAAAGACTCGATATTTTACGAGATCTAACCAAAGACTCGAATTGGAATTTTCATTTTTAATGAGCTTGACACAAGATAAGTAACTCTGCTCAGATTCCTTATTTGATTTTTTAAACGAGCTTGATACAAGACAAGGAACTATGCTCATACTCCTTGTTTCATTTTTTAATGAGGTTGACACAAGACAAGGAACTATCCTCATGGGAGCTATTTCATTTTTTAATGAGGTTGACATAGTAAAAGAATTATCCTCATATTCCTTGTTTCATTTTTAAAGAGGTTGACACAAGACAAGGAACTATCCTCATGACCTTTGTTTCATTTTTTAATGAGGTTGACACAAGACAAGGAACTATCCTCATATCCTTGGTTTCATTTTTTAACAAGGTTGACACAAGACAAGGGATTTTCCACAAGGGAGATGTTACATTTTTTAATGAGGTTGACACAGTAAAATAACTATCCTCATATTCCTTGTTTCATTTTTTAACGAGCTTGACACAAGACAAGGAACTATGCTCATATCCTTGGTTTCATTTTTTTAAAGCAAGTCACTCGAAAGAGTGTTGAAACAATAGCTCCCATGTCATAAACATAGTTGCACCTAAGAAGTAAATTGTAATCTAAAGGGTTTGGGACTACCATCACATTCAGATAAACGATTTTTCCTCTCAAAGTAATAGGAAACTGAGGAAGGATCCCTAATGGTTGAGTGGTTCCTCTGTTAAAAGCCAACAAATTCTAGGCAAAATGCACAAGCGACGATGAATTGAGCGCTTACCAACCAGTTCTGGAAAGGATACTCACATATGCACCTTCATCTATAATAGTGCCAGATACAATCATATTACAAACCTGTACTATGATCTGGAAAGGCACATAAGAAGGAAGATGAAATCTTGCTAGTCGATTCCAATCAAAGGAAGTGGCCAGACTACTTGGAGGGGGTATCATAGAAACGGGAGAATTAACCCCTTGAGTTACAAGAACGGGAGGATTTAACTCATGTCTTGATGGAATAGGAGGATTGCCCCCAAGCTCATTTGAATCTGAAGAAACAAAAAGAAATTGAGTGGTATCATACTCACTCTCTACGGGAAAGGTACGATTACCTGAAGGTGAAATCAGTCAACTGTTTCCTTGACTTGTTGATTTGGGTCAGGTATAGACTCATAGGATTCACTTTCAAAGAGAGTGGGTTTGACCGATGGTTGATTTGAGTCAGTCAATTCATCAAGTAGTGAAGAATAGAGGGATAGTCTCCTATAATCATATGGAAGCTGCTGTAGAGAAGCAGGAGGGCTATCCAACACTTTTTTGGCTTCATTCAGATAGAGACAAAGGTGAATGGGGTGATTCCCTTCACATAACCTACAGGGAAACTTAACTTTACCCTTATTTCCATGAACTTTACTACCACTAGTTGATGGTGTGTCAGCAACATGATCTCGAAAAGTTGACAACACAAGATGATGTGAACAAGAAGACCATTCTTCTAAGATCTGAGGAATATTAGGAAAATTTTGAAGAAGATGGTATCCCGCACAAAGTTTGCATGGATATTGAACTTTGTGAGGCTTGACAGATGGTATCTCATCAGATATTTCATTCAAAGCAATGGTTGCTTGGTTTCCCCTTTGCTGAATTTGCTTCTTCTTCTTCTTCTGCCCTTTCTTCTTCTTCTTAGCCACCTGGTTACTAGTACCAACACTTTCACCAGGTGAAGAGGAAGAAGGGGAGGAAGAAACAAATGAGGAAGAAGGCAAAGGGTCAACTTTAGGATCAACTAGAGGTTGATTTTGTCTAGTTGGAGGAGTACTCGATTGTGGAGAAATCACGACATTTTGAACCAAGGAGGTTGAAAACAACCATACTAGCAAGCCAATGATAAATCTTGAAAGGGACAATGTAGTCATATAAGGAGCACCAATATTTCCGAAAGGAGGAAAAGGACTAGGATTCCCATCAAAAGGAATTCCTTGATCGGTGGACTCTAGATTTGTTGCCATATGTTTCAACCTAAGATCAACTAAGGAGCGAGCATGGAGGATGTTATCCGTGGTCAATTAATTTTATTTTAGTCAAAGTAACATAACAAAACAAAAGAGGGATAATCTAGGCAAAGGGTTTACCAAGCAACTGTGAACTGCAGAATACCTCCTGGAAAACCAAGAAGTATGGGCAGGCAATCTCCCTAAAAGTTGTGTTTGGTGTATCACAGTGTACAAGGTGGCCGACTTGGTTACCTAAGGATGGATAGCAACCTAGTGTTGTCCTCTCATATATACCCGAAGGTACGTGGAGGTCAAGTCCGTATAAACGTTGTCTAATGCAAAACTGCACAATGAGATCATTCCCATATACTTTATGTACTGTGACCGCCCTATATACCTGAAGGTACATGGATGAGCTATGATATACTCACATACGTGGAATGAGGTATCACACTCAGTATGTATTACAGACAATTTCGTGACACATTCTTTATTTTACGATGTTGGAACATGTCTCTAGCCTAGAATGACTAAATGTTTTCATTAATGACAATGCTCCATTAGGTAAATTGATGTTAATTTTAAGTTGATCTTGCTTAGGAATTTTCCTTTCAAGTTCACCACGTGTTGTATTATGAAATTCATAGGAATGAAACTACCATGATAAGCATTCTTTCCATTCAATTTAACGATATAAATCCTAGCTAGTTAGGGATAGAGCAATCAGATTTCTTTCAATCAAAGAGCAAAGAGCACAATCTAATGCAATTTCCCTACACTATTCCTATGAGCACACACAAAATTTTTCAATGCAACATTCATGTATTTCTTTTCGATTTCCTTAATGTGAATATGAACAAAAGGAAATATGCACATACAATCAATCAATCTTTCATAAGAATGAAAACTTTTACGACAATTCTATTTCGAAGGAAAAGAAGAGTTTACGACACTTTCTTTCAAACGAAGATTAATCAACTATATTCTATCTTTGACTATAGACTAATAATGACAAAGAAAACATTAAAGAAAAATTAATCAATCAAATCAAAGTAAGGATAGACAAGGAGATAGAAACTTGTTCTCTGAGACATAACATTCATCGATCAATCAGTAAACAAACAAATAGAGAAAAGTTGGAAAAAACACATTCCAAAGGTGGGAAACTGACCCTAGGAGGATTAGCGCAACCCTGAATAGGAGATAGTGTGCTTCTGAGCACTGTCCCTAAGCTAGGGGTGCTCTACAACACACTTTTTCCCTCACAAGCCTGCGCTAGTGACAATGAGTCATTTCAAAAGGCAATTTGACACAGTTTTGACCAAAATTTCAATGCAAAAGAGCTAAATTACAATCTATGAACACAAGTAAGGTCTGCAAGGATGTCCTAGGAGGTGGATAAGCTATTAGGAAAGAGGATCTTCCCCATTGGAGTCGCCAATTTGTTTTGGAGAATTTGGTATCTACGAATAAATACTAATTCCCTAGAAAAGTAGGCTCAATATCTAGAACAACAGTTTAAAGTATTTTAGTATTTCCCTATAAGCAATAGATAAGATGAGAAGATGAGAAGATGAGAAGACTTACTTGTAGTTCCGATTTCCTCTCATCTCCTTTGTATCGATCCCATTGCTCTTTCCTATACTTAATATGCTTGAGAAGTACCTGTAAACACAACATAAAACAAAGAATCGATCAAAGAAAAAGATCTATTGAATATAAGTGAATTTAATCAGATACATTTCACACATATAAGCATTATAAAACAATACAAACATCTGGGAGAAAGGTTCAAACACTTTATTGAATAGAAGAAGGAATTACAACCATTGTGTCTAATTCAAAGTCATTCCCCCAGCTTGGATCGCATCCACATCACATCAAAAGCATGACAATCTTGTAGCATTACAATACTTGCTTCAAAGCCAAATCTCACAGCAACGTTATCTCCTTACAATTCAACATAATCTAGCCCTTGATCACTTAGATGAATGGTCAATTTATAGGGAGATGAAGGAGGTTTTGTCATAAATGGTGGCATTGAATGGCCTTCCATACTTAGAATTAGTTCCATGGAGGAAGGGATGAGAGGATAGGATGCATCTTAACTCGCTCCTCATCCATTTTCGAGCTCACAGGAGTTGATAAGTGAGGGAACCTTCTAGATGACTCCAAAAGATAAGAATATTCCCCAAATCCTATGTGAATTTCGCTCAAACTCGCCCAACGTAGGTGAAAGGAAGCCTAAGTGCTTTGCAGAGCACCCTGGCATGGACTTAACTACTCTACAGTGCACCCTTACATGGGCCTACCTGCACTGGTCCCTCTAGAGGCCATTTCTGGACGTCTTCAAGTCATGAAATTGTCTGGGAAGGAGGCATTCAAAGGAGTGACTTGTTTAGGGTATGTAGCAACTGAAATTAGGGTTTTATGAGCCCTAAAACACTGATCTAGATGATGGGATTGATGTGCTCAATGGATCTGTAACAAGCTCGTGCCAAGAAAAAAACACCATTTGCATGCAACGCTTCTAAAACCTGCATAGGATTTATCTAGCATGCCTATAATAGAGTCAATATCAGCTAATATCTTACCCAGATTACCAAAAGGTCCAATGCATGTTGAAAAAAAGCCAACTCTTTATTTTTAAAAATCCATTCCAAATGTATGATCTTGTCATCATAACAACATCTCCACGTTTGTACCAATCAAAAATCGACATGTCATTCAAATATTTCTCTTTTATGATATTCTTCCATGTACCCCTACCATTTAATGCTCCCCATAAACTCTTTGTCAATAGAGCCCAACCAAAAATCTTAAGATCTAATAAACCCTAATCACCAGACTCCTCTCGAGATATAGCATCCATATTAACCACATGAAATTTACGACCCCCTAGCTCCCGACCATAGGAAATCTGCAAGAACAACCTTTATCCTCTGGATGATCTTCCATGGTAATATGTAAAGGTGCATGCAATACACCAAAATGTGTTGGATAATGGATTTTATCAGAATATATGTCCCCCCCATAGATAATCAATGATGTGAGAAAAGTGATAAACGTTTCTAAAATTTATTCAGGAGCCATTGCCAATCCATGGACCAATACTTATTTGGATTCATCTTGAAACCTAGGAATGAGAAGCCCTCTTCAAGACCAGAAGTAGCCACCCCAAGTAACTTTGCAATCTCAACAACCTCCTCGTTGTTGTTTGAGGATTGAATCAATATAGATTTTTTGGTAATTATGATATAATCCCTGCGCATCACCAAATCTTGAAATAATAGAATGTAAAATACGCCACTAGGACAATGAGACCTATCCAAAAATAAGCACATCATCCACAAAAAATAAGTGAGAAACAAAGACCCTTTTAGTTACTCACAAAGCACGAATAGAGCCTCCAAATCAAGCATCACTAATCTTCTTATTAAGACCATCAATAACTAGGATAAACAACAGAGGAGATAATGAGAATCCTTGTTGGAGACCCATGAAAGCCCAAAAGTAATTTGATTGAACCCCATTAATCATGACTGTGAAATTAATTGACGTGACACATACCATAATCTAGTCGACATTGTCCGAGGATAAACCAATCTTGGTAAGAATCCTCTGAAGAAAATACCACTCTACCAGTCGTAAGCTTCATGTAAATCCAACTTCAGACTAGTAGGGTAGATGTTGTAATGTCCCATAAACATTTTGATTCAGTGAAAATAAAATAAAATAAAATATTTTTTTTAGTAATTATAATTATAATTAAAACATTTTGACTTGGTCAAATTACACAAAACTAAAAATAAAATAAAATAAAAAACATAAAATTAATAATTTATAATTATAACTAATAATAAAACAAGTTTAGACAAAACCTCTTAAGATGCTAATCTCTTTTATAGTAAAAAGAAAGAAATTTCATCTCTTGCCCTGTAGTAAATTTAGAATTAAAATAGATCTCCGCTAATTAGTTATCATTCAAATTTTATAAGAAACAAATATTTGAAAAAATTCCTTATAAATAATATAAAAATCAATATACAAATTCCTTATAAGTAATATAAAAATGAATATACACATTGTCATATACCTCGTGATCAGGGTTGGAATTTGACGGGCAAAATGCCCGTCACAAGGCATTTTGACCGTATTTCACGTTTAAAAATTTTAAAAAGCCATTTTTTGTGATGGGCTTTCAAAGTTCTAAAACATCTTTTTTACTGTTCACTTTTTTGCAAAAACGTCATTACTACCCTCTCAAACAACAGCCTTATAAAGAAGTGCAGTAATATTTAGAATTCTCTAATATTTGTTTTTATTGAAATAAATTAATTTCATGTTATTTAAAGTTATA